>KQ962711.1:169064-179871 GCA_001563735.1 Leucoagaricus sp. SymC.cos
CTCTATTACTCCTGCTCGCGAATTTCTCGACAACGACACTGTCAAGCATCGGGAAAAGAGAAACAAACATTTTGAAGCCTGTGCAGTGATTTCACTAGTAACAAGTGTTTTATCTTTGAATATTTGTCAAGGCAGGCCCTCAGGGCTTTTGCCAACGCTCATTCACTTACTGATCCTTGTAGGGCACTAACAGCCTGTTTTCAAAGGCGACATGCACTGGGCCGGCAAGTCAATATCCCACATGTATTATTGAATCTTTATTGTAATGATTACGATAAAAATACAATATGATTACGATAAGGTCAGAATCTTCGATAATGTTTTAATAAGTTATCTATAGAACAGCTGACCTATTGACTCACCGGCTCAGTGTATAATCATCTGGCCCCTTAAAGCTTCTCATCCACAAATGATGTGATCCACTCTCGGTGTCATCACGCCAACTCTAGCCGAGATTCGTAGCGCCACAAGGCTTGCGAAGATCTCAGCACCTCGCGCTCAATGTGTAAAATTAGCGAGGTTAGTTGGGGGTTGCTCTGGCCTCAGGTTCGAGTCGGAAAATAACAGAGTAGGCTCTCACTATAATATCAAATGACCAAAGTAACAAACGAGGGGGATCAACCTCAACGGCTCGCACAACCGAAAGTCTGGTATTGGTACCATATATCCGTTCTTATACGACTATTCAACCCCGGTGACCTGGGGTATTTGCCGCCCCACTGACGTTGTGGCGAGGTACGAGTTTACGATGCGAAGTCCTGCCTGATGTGGTACCTCATCCGCTGTTCAAAGACGACGAATTCAACGCCTTCAGTTGAATACATCTCTGTCTATTACACTGTCTGTCCCATTGGATCCTACAGAGTCCATATGCAAATCTGATCTTTGCCTAAAGAGACTTCTCACCATGTTATACATAGGATTCAGCCGTCGAAGCCACTCAACGGCGCTCGATTCTTGAACCAAATCAGAGACTTTACTCGGTTATCTTTTCAGCCTGCTGCGCCTTTGGGATAGAAATAATTTCACAGGCTGCTCAAGTAGCTGGGTGTTCTCCTGTTATATTTATCTGTGGAAGTGAACGAGCTATTTATGCCCTTCGAAGATGACATAAATAAATCATGTGCTGGACTTCTCAGATTCTACGTATATATATTCCAGCGCTTTGACAGTTGTTAAGTATGCATACACAGGGGATGGCAAGCTTTGAATAGCTCCCGGTGGCAATTATCGGCATCCTAGCGTCATGATCCATCCGCTCTCATCTTTCGAATTCAAAATCGTGCTGACTCCACTGAGAGCGCCGGGCCGAGCCCTCCTGCAAAGCTAATGTTGAACCCACGGCGAAGATCCTTGTTCTATGTACTCTGACTATCACGAGCACAGGCTCGAGACCAAGAACGTCTTCGATTGGACTGGGAAAAAAAAGAACGTACAACACGATTCTTATCAGCGTTTTCGAAGTGACGGTGGAGTACTTATCGGCACCCTCGGTACGCATCGTTAAATTAGGGGGCGTTGATCAGCGATAAATATGAACGTCACCAGCTCACATCGTACGGACAGGGGGAACCGGAGATTGACGCCCTTTTGTCTGTTTTGAGTTTGATGGCGACTACATACTGGTTTGTATGCTATTGAAGCGGTGCTATATATATTGAATTGGTTGGGTCAGGATGGGCCGCAAGACGGATGCCGAGATGGAGCCAGTGCAGGGCCAGCTCTACTTGGGTACTTCATCGACGTCGTATTTCGGGGTGTTCGGGACGGTAAGGCGGGGCGATGGGATGAGGATACTGTCTGAGTGTGGCTGGTGGGCTCCAGTAGCGGACACTACTGATCTCGAATCATGGCAGCATGCACTAAAAACAGAGTCCTGGCAGTGTCTTGATGGAGTTTTGCTTTGATCATTGTCGACCTCGGAGGAACGCCAGGGGGTAAAACCTCGTTGAAACGTCTAGTTTCACGTGTGTGAGAGAGTTTTACGGCTTCACGGGCCATTCGGTGCGGAATCTTATCTCCAAGCAACGCCCGACTGGCCGAGTGAATGGACGGTGATGCTGAATGGATTCCGATTCCAAAAATTTCCCCTTCCTGTTTCTCACTGGTTTAACCTTCCTCTTCGTTCGGAGTCTTCTTTTATTCTTTCTGCTCGACGTGTCATAGAAGATATACTTTCCCCAATTTTACTTCCTTTCTCCCTTTCTCCTCTTTCCTCCTCGTGCCTTCCCGTACGGAGCTTGATATTCTCTTGTCCTTCTTTCCTTTCGCTATTTCGACGTCGGGACCCGGATCGTATCGATAGACTCAAACTCATTCGCACACCCAGTTCCCCCACAACTCAACTCAAACTCGCGTGGCCAATTTATTAAAGGATGTCAGCCAAAGGCTTACCACCAGCTGTTCGGCTGGACCCTCTCCTTCCTCCCTCACTCGCCAACCCTAGCCCCTGCTGTCCGTACTACAGCCAGGAGCAGCAGCCAGACCATACGAAGCCGTTCCGACCGCCACCACCATCATATGCAGTCTCCGAATCGCCCACGTCCATGTCAAAAACGCCACAAATTTCGAATAATCAGGTTACCCATGCTCAAAAGCCACGAGGTTTGACGCCAATCATTATCACACCCTCATCTTCACGCGCTCATACACCGGTTCAATTGCTTCCGCTCCCTCCTGCCCTTGTCCTTCCTAATCCGTCCACGTCGGCGAAGCCGAGGGTGAAGAAGATCAAGATTGAAACGAAGGTTGAACCAGTAGATCTGGAGCCTTTGTTACCGACGAAGAGGGAGAAAACTCCAGGAGCGGTGGTTGTTATTGACGACGAGGAGGTTGAGAGGCTTGAGAGGTCGCAAGTGCGACGAAGTCGGAATGACGAAGAGACAAATCGCCAGTTGCCGACGCCGCACGCAACACCGTTGGCCCAGGCTCTCGATACCACCGATAGTCACAGCCACAACCGCTGCTCGGAAAGACCAGAAGGGAATACTGTGGTTTTGGTTCCATTTGAGCTTGACCACGTCCGACCCATTTCACTGGACTCCGACCATCGTTTACGGGCGGACATGTGTTGCCCTGGAAGGGAATCAAACCAGGAGAAGGAGCGGGACGTAGATCGAGGCCGGAAGAGGGAAAGGGGACCGAGTCGTTTCCGGACCAACGAGAAGGAGAGGCATCGTCCAGGACCTTATGATCCGAGGTGCCGACCAAGCGGACAGAAGGAAAATCGCACACCGAGAGCTTACTCAGGGAAATTGAATCTAGGTCAGATTGCTGCAGCTGCAGCCTTGGTTATGGGTGAAACGGATCAAGGTAACCCAAATACCTCAGGATCGAGGGGCTCGTCCTCGGCATCGTCCATTCCCAGTTCTTCTACCACCACCGATTCCACGACTTGCCCTTCCTCAACTTCAGCAAACCTACCAGACCAACAGACAAATATGCCCACGCCAAACCCACCATCATCCCACTATAGGACTATCTGTCCATCCCAACGCCAACCACTGCCGTCATCAACTTGTGGACAAGGGTGTTGTGGCGATTCACGCCAGCCCTCATACGCAATCCACGACGAGGCAAATGAACTTACAAACCTCCGCAACGAGGAACTCCATGTCCAGCTCGTGCATGAACGTGCTCTGTTGCAAGAGCATCTTATGCGTGAGCGTGAGCGGATTCACTCTGATATCCAGAGGGAACGAGAGGTATTGACTAAGGCGAAAGTGGAGGTGCAGCAGGAGAAGGAGCAAGATGCTTTGAATGCGTTGCAGTGTGGAAGAGGCAGATAAGGGTTCCTTTTCTTTTGGGTTTGGGCGCTTGAGTGCTCTTTTGTTGGATGATTCGTTGTCGCAGGAGACTATTGTGAAGAATGAAGATTATGCGAGATACCACGATACCAGTCGCCTAGTATGTTATAGACCATTTGTTTGTACATCTGTATCATTTGCGCATTCAGAACATTGCACTGCTAGCCTCAGGTTGCTTGCGGACTTGGCGTTCGACTTTGGATTGGCGCCTGTACTAGACCGTACCATGAACTAAGCTTGCCAGAGACCATTGACCGACAAACGGTCTTTGGCACCTGTGTACCCACCACCTCGTTCCTTTGTGTTGAGTTTGGATCGTTGTCGGCTACCTTTCAAAGGTGAATACCTCAGGTGCTCTGAGTGTATAGTGCTGAGATGGTCTGGGAACGATGGAGCATCTGATTGTCGCGTTGCCGCTGGGCTTGGGAATCGTGACTGAGGCTGGAAGCTTTGCCACACAAGACTCTGAATCAGTGAAGTGACATGTCTGATGGCATCACGATGAACGCGATTGCCATCAACATTTCCTGGGCGTCGTCTTGCATGAAATAAACAACTGTCTACGTATCATTGACAGCAAACGACTCCGAGCCATTCTGTTAGCCACGAGCGGCTCCTCTTACAGACATTCACATAGACACTTGCCAGCACGGGGATTGACCATCAATGACAATACCGAAAGCTACTTGAGCATTTTTCATGCATTTTCCATGCCGAGATGATGATCTGACCCTGATGTCGACCCTTCCCTTCCCACCACTTGGTCCCTCTCTATATAAGCCGATCTTGATTGGACTGGCTGAGGCCTAGGGGTTTGGCGCTCCTCTAGCCACGCATCCCTCTCCTTATATATCCTTGCTCAGCAACCTTTTTCGTTGATCTTCCCTCTATTTTCCTTCTAAACACAACGACCGCAAAATCGGTTGCTTACCTTGGTTATTGTGGATGGAAAGAAGCGAGTATGGCTACGGTATCATCACACCTTTCTGTACCCCAGCTGCTGAGCGCAGCAGCCTTTACGTGGACACTACAATTTTTTCTGCGAAGGTGGATCATAGCTAAAAGAGTCGCTCACTCACTGCCGTACGTTGCTTTTGTCGTTAAATCGTCCAAGGATCATTGACGAATGATGTATATCCACAGGTGTTTTTTGCCTCCAGGAGGCGCTTTAACTCTTCTCAATCCATTTCGGACCCTCGCTCTCGTGCTTGGTCCATTCTACCCGTTCAAAGGCCAGATTGCTTGGATGTGGGCGAGATTCTCGTGTATGCCATGCGGTGTCGTGATTGGATACTTCGAATTGACAGAGCAATATAGTGTACCGGAAATATGAAAGTACATGCATCGTTTCAACAACTTTTTGGGATGCTATGCCCACGTATTGGTTCTCGGACGCCGATGCAATCAAGGTCGTGTGTGCTGATCGATTCACGTTCACCAAAGACGTAGAAGCCGTATGTAATCTCCCTGTTTGCGTGGCCACTATTGTTCATTCTTTCGTCCAGTACGAAACTCTCAACGTCTATGGTCCGAACTTAATTGGCGTTGAGGGATCAGAATGGAAGCGTCATCGCGCGATAGCCAAAACCGCCTTCAACGAAGCTAATAATGCGTTTGTTTGGCGCGAAACCCTCCGTATTGTCAACGAGTGGTTCGCGGAGATTGATAAAGCTGCGACGACCACTGATTCGAGTCAACCCACCACCAATGTTGATCTTCTCCGCGATTTAACACATGCCGCTCTTCTCGTGATTGCTTCTGCAGGATTCGGACGTCGTTCTACTTGGCTTGAAGAAAGTAACACTGTCCCGCCTCCCGGTCACAGGATTCATCTCAGTCCAGCGATAACTAACGCAATTTCCGCTCTATTCCCCCGGATCCTAACTCCCAAGCCCATCTGGAATGCTGCAACGGAGAAGGGAATGTACATACCACTTCTAGGACCGATGTTGGTCAAAGCAAGGGACGCATTCAAGGATTTGAGAGGGCACATGACGGAGGTTGTATCCCAGGCGAGAGATCGATTTGGTGTTGGTCATCAGAAAGGAACAGAAGAGGCTGATGATGGGGTCCATGGTGCCGCCCTGTTGAAAAACTTGGTTGAGGCGAACATGACTTTTGAGAAGGGTGATGACGCTGGGCATCGGACTATGACAGATGGCGAGTTGTTCTCAAATATGTTTGTAAGTTCTCCTATTTCTTTTCGCTGAGAGATGCGAGCTCAAGCGCTCCCTAGGTTTTCTTCCTGGCTGGCCATGGTACATGTGTTACTTCTGTCTGGAATGGAAGATATCTAATTGAGACCGAAATTTAGAAACTTCTGCACACACACTCTGCTTTGCATTTGTCTATCTCGCACTTCACCCGGAGTATCAACAAAGAGTCCTTGAAGAAGCTCTCAAGATTTACCCTGCTGGTGTTCCTCCAGTAGCTCCTCCGACGGTGAGCATTCTCCTTCAGTACACCCTTTGTAATTACTGACATTTAATAACAGGCATATAAAGATAACGTGCCTCAACTTGTAGGCCCTTCCATTCTTCACAGTCGTAAATGTTTACACTTTCTTTTAGGAATTTACCTCAGCTGTCTTTCATGAAACTCTCCGCCTTTGTCCACCAGTTGTTCGTCTTGGTAAGATGGTCCAGAAAGACACGGTTCTCAAGTCTCGACGCTTCTCGACCTCATCCGATGGCCGTATTTCGAACATTCAAGAGATTGATGTACCGGTACAAAAAGGTGGAATGTGCGTAGTAGATATCCTTGGTGTGCACATGAACCGTACGTTGCATTTTTAAAGCTTTAAGAAACGTGCTCATAACCGAGTTTTTGTTTTTCGGCAGCTATTCATTGGGGAGACGATGTTGATGCCTTCAAGCCTGAGCGATTCACCGACACAGGTACATACAAGTGGCCACGCGATGCATGTCCGTTTGCCATTCTTCAGCCTTCGAGGTTTGAGCTGCACTGACTCCCACCTGCCTGCATTTGATAGTCCTCGCATTCTCGGGCGGCCCAAGGAGCTGTATCGGCCAGCGCTTTGCGATCATTGAGGGCATTTGTATCCTTGCGAGCATTGTAAGACGATACGAGATTCTACTCCCGATTGATGTTCTGGGCTTGAGCTTGGAGGAGCAGACGAGGAGGTTGACAAGTTGGAGTCCTGGTATTACTATTATACCCACTAATGCAAGGGTTCGATTTAGGAGAAGGGATTTTTGATCGGTATGTAAATTTTTGTGATGATCTTCTTTAGGTACTCAACGCTGATGAAGATGATCTAGTGATCTCACCAATGGTTATGTACTCTGTTGACTTTTCAGCGCAATAATGAGCCATGTGATTTCCAAAGGAACGACTTTGATGAACGGCCTCAAGTGACAATCGTAAGAATCGTGTAGCTGTGGTCAGGACTGTCGGGTCGTTCATTCCTCGCTGCTCAAACGATAACAACATGGACTCATCGCGACACGAATTGTCTTGCTCAAACATATGCTTACTACCTAATGTTTCTGTCAACGTTTGATGGCAAATCACTCAACACCCTAGAAGGCGGCGGATCGCTATCAAAACAGATTTACTTGCTTTGCCGTGAACCTGGACGTTTATTTTCGGGCCAACATTGCTTCTCCGTAGGACAGTTGGCGGTTAAGCCCCTTGTGGGAAGGGTTAGAAGGGCATTTTGTCAGTCCACCGGTTAGGTGCATCAGCAATTGACGGCTTCAAACAACGGAAAGGACAACTCGGCGTTACTAAGCGCCCCCTCAGCTTTGACGATCTCCAAGCAGGTGTTCAAACGTTCAGGTGTCACAAGGATGTCTGTTTTTAGGGTGCTCTTCTGACACTTGAAGTCCCTCCCGTTCTTCTTCCTTGCGCATCTAGACCAACTCGAGATGTACGGTTATTGAATTCTCTGTCGCACCATTTGTTTTAAGCTTAAGCCGTTGGTCGGGTCTGCAAAGAAGAGCTTGTCAACGCCAAATATGATGCAAATAGATAAGATAGGCGCCTTTTTCACTTGGCCACATGTACACATAAAAACGACCCTTGCTATTGCCGAATTGCTATAGCGTCTAGAAGACCTGTGGGCGTCCCTCGGGTGAGTCCCAAACCCACGAGTGTCACGGAAATTCAGTGTAGTCTCACCACTGATATATGAGGCACAGTACCGCTGGTAGTTTCTAGACTAACTTTTTGGACCTAGTGAGTTTGCAGGGAACTAGGCTGGTATAAAAGCAAAAAGAAAAGTATCTGTTCTCTGCCGGTTTAAGCTCTCGATAACCAAACCACTCGATTTCTTCTGACAACATGATGTTGACTAGGCTTGCACCTGTTATTACTACGGCCCTCGTCACCCTCGGAACCACAACATACGCTATCCCCGCACCAGAATCTGTCCTTCAAGCAAAAGCAGAGGTAAACTCACTCTAAAATATTCGTCCATATTTTGGCCAGAACACTAAGAGGTTTTGTTCAACAGAGCGTGTCCCCGAATGTTCAAGTCTGCGTTGATGTTGGCCCTGCGCAATGTGTCAATATCCCAGTTAGCTCCAATGATTGCGTCAACTTTATGAACGGCTTAAACTACCTCAACAAAGCGGTCTCTGCTGCTGTTATACCTGATGGACTTATATGCACCTTTTTTGAGTGAGTTACATATTTCATTCTTATGGTTTCTAATAATTTATTCAATGTTTCGGCTAACTGTTAGGCAATTTGACTGCTCGTCTAACCAGGATGGCAGCGATACGATTGTTTTGCAACCTGACACCTACCCTGACTTCTACAATGTCCCTGGCGTCGCGGGAAATGTTGACTTCTTCTTTTTTTTTTTTTTAAATCAAAGATTTATTACGCGGTGCGCGATCACAGTCCGCGGCTTCAGTTAACTACAGCAGAATCATGACTAACTACTGTACTAACTAATGCTAAAGATGACCAAAAGTATGACCGGAAACCTAAAGGAGACAGTCGATATATATACTGACTACATTGCAGAGAGAGAGAAAAAGTTGAGACTTGTCCAAAATCAAGAGTCTGTGGAGGTGGATCTCGTAAAGACGATTTCCGTTAGAGCCCGAAGGCGAATAAGGGTAGACGGTCATTCATGACAGTCGTTGTGGTAAGGTGCTTGTTTAAGGCACAATACCGGATAGTGGGGTTGTGGGTAGCATACTTATTTAAAAGGATTAAAGGGCGCGAAAGCCCGAATGTAGATGACATCGATTGTCTCTCAGATTGTCTCTCAGTAAAGGATTAAAAGGCGCGAAAGCCTGATTATAGATGTCCGCAATCATATGAAAATGACAACAGATGGGATGGGGGGTGGCCGAAGGGCAGCCCAAAGGGGCGAATGTGGACCATTGCTGGTAAGGAAGTTCAACGCAACCAGTGCGAAGAAGGGAATTGGGCGGGACAGAGGGGGTACTGTGAAAGCGAGTCCGAAGGGGCGAATATGGACGCCGAAGCATGTGGAAGAGCGCCGAGGTGCATGTAGGGTGTGGTATGGTGCAGACCTAATGGCGAAATTTGCTCAAAAGGCTGCATATTGAGCACTATGGATGACGTCGCAGCACGGATGAAACAGGAGAAGTGCAGCGGATGACGTCACTGCACAGTAAGTTGTGTCGAATGTGTGTATTCGGCTAAATATGAGTTCCATGTGTATAACGCGTGGAACAGGGAGGAAAAGAAAGTGAGCCACCAGCAAAACAGATGCTGGTGGCGGAGGAGGGGTTCGTCAATGTCCAGGAGGCCCATAGAATCTTGAAATCGGGGCCATAGGAAATGTCTTGAGGATGTAAGCAGAGCCAAAGCGAGTGCTTGGAAAACTTGCAGGATCAATGGACCAGCCGCGAGTGAGGAAATACTGACAATTTCGTCCCGAAGTTGCCAGTGTTGAATAGAGGAGACTACCAGGATCTATGGACCTGCCTGTATCTGAAGGCCGTTGAGCATTGCTCGAAGTGACCTGCCCAGACCACTTCCCAAAAGGAAAGGTGGTGGTCGAAGGTCAAGAAGTGATTGGAAATGTTGACTTCAATGATCTTGCGAGCTCCTTTGCCTGTAGCTCGATCTAGGATAAATTGAGGTTGTGGGAAGGCTTAGCGAGCTCGAGAGGGGCAGGGTGTCGACGAGAAACGAATGTAGATTTAAGCGAGGGTATCGACGAAGTGATGGTATGAGACAAAGATAATTAAAATAACTATTTTTAACTATTTGTTCCTCTGCTAGCCCAAATGCTATCCCCACATCTGCCCATTATTTCAGAAAGCAACTGTCCTCAGTTGCATGAGAACCCATCCAACAAATTCAACAACCCATTCAATCTTCCATATCCACAATTCCAACCTCTCCAACCTCCTCACCAATCCTCCTCGCAACTCCATCCACCTTCCCCAGAGATATGTCAAAATGCCTGTAGAATCCACTTGAAGATGTTGTAGAGTACCATAATCCAAGATGCAATGGAGAGAATGCGAGTTTTGACTGCCATAGAGTAAATCTTCCAGAATCTTGCTAAGAACCTCCTTGAATGAAAAGATGCCCAGGTCATGTTGTTTGACATGAGGTAATATTGCTGAGGGTGCTGCGATCTTGTCATTATATGAGTGCTCAGAAGGTTCAGAAATTGTAGCCAAAGTATTTTTGAATGGCAACAATAAAGGTGATATTTCCTTGAAACCCAGGTAGTCAACCTACACTGTAGCGACTGACACACTCCTGCGAACACATACAATGTAGCAACCTTGACGGAGCCAGTGGCTTTGCTGGCTCTGCAGCACGGTCTGGCCTCACATGGCAGCTTGTGGGCTGGCCTACAACATGTTGGCATGTCAGCCTGACAATGCACCAGCACAAGCTATATGGAGGGAGTAATAGAACATTTAGAAGATGCTCTGTATTCTGAGTGTATCAAAAGCAAAAATATAATATGTGGTTGAGGATTAATGAAAATACAAAAATTATTTTGGAGCATTGGGCAGTTGGGATGGCCTGGCAGT
>KQ962713.1:3767-29085 GCA_001563735.1 Leucoagaricus sp. SymC.cos
CCCATTGTGTCCTTACATCCAATCGAACACAGTGCCCAGTCTCATGCTATGCAGGTTACACCTTCGACTCAGATCCTCGACTTCTTTCATCGTCTTCTCGGAAAGTAGAACGACCTTGATGAGTATAGAATGGTCTTCGTACTCAACGTCAACGGTGGTCTATTGAAGAGGTGCGGACCCGTGACCATGGCATGGAGGACGCAGTTGAACTGACTTTCATTGCTCATAGGACGGCAGCGCACCGATATATCTATCCTACCAAACTCCTCTAAAGGGGCTCATCGATTTGTATCTTACCTCACGGGGATCAAGTGCGTGTTTTCTCACTGGTAGGTAGCTCCTTGATCAAGTTTCTGCGTGCTGACGGTAATATGGCCGACTTCCGTTATAAGCCCAACTGGTGATGGATTTCTCAAGAGCAGTAGTTGAGCTTACATGCTTATAACTCCATTCCGTCATCGCCTATGCCACGTATGTGCTCCAGTCGTTATATCTACCCCGTCTGACCCTCTTCCTTCAGTTACTCATCCTTTCTGCTATTTAAAGTTAGAACCCATCGCCCCACCTCGCTCGATTCCTTCACGACACACGTCGCATTTCCCAAGCAATATGGAGCAACTCGATCCCTCGATTGCATCTGAGTTGATGGCGCCGCATCCATCCTAGCCACCATCAACAATTCCGACGACTCCAACGTCGGCATCGCCACTCCTACCTCAGCCGATCCCATCGTTTAAATCTATTATCGCCCGTGGCCCTCGCAGCAGATTCACCAGCCCCATTGGTAGTTTTCGGAGTCGAGCTCTAGTCGGCTGGTCTACCTGCCGCTACTGGACCAGGGGTTGCAAGTTCCATTACATTTCCTAACATTCCTCCGAGTATCACGAGTCAAGGCTGAGGTCAAAGTGTGCTCATCTCCGTCCTTGGAGCCGTTGCAAGCACAAGTAGTCTGTTACATTCTGCGGCTTCATCTTCTCCTCCTGCCGAAACCTCTTACCTCCTCTCCACGTCAAATCACAGTTCGAGTAGAACCGTGAACCCGCCACCTCTGACTATTGTTACCCCTACCTCTGAACAACGCTTGGCGAATTCAGTGGTCTCCGCGGAGGGTGATGAGAGTTCTTCGTCCACGAGTGAAATAGTTTCTGAATGTCTTATGACCACGACTGGTACCGCACAACTTTGGCTGGTCCTGGACCACGCCGTTCCCAGTCCTTCCCCAAAGCAACAATGATGATACCCATATGCACCCCTTTTCCGGAATCCGCTTCCCTGTCCAGTTCCAGTTCTGCGCCAATCCAGCAGCGACAGCAACTCGCATCACCCTATTCCCCTCCTCTTGCTACCACTACAAATGCGACAACCATACTCCTACATACACCTTCTCCAATTCACGGCCCGACGAAACGATAATCGTTCATGTCTCGCCCGGATTTGCGACCTTCCACCTCCGTGGTGGTGTTACCGTTTTCTTCGTCGACTATATGTCAATGGAACCACTAGTGGAAGCGGCTTAGCGCTGCTCAGGCTCAAGCACATACCGGTGGTAATGGATAATTCATACCTACATCTCCACATGTTCCGGCCGACATCAAACCTCAAGGTGGTAATGTAACGAGCGGTGGTGTTGCGACACCGTTACGTGGGCTCGCGATGGGCGGGATCACGCATGTGGGGAAGAGAGATTCGATTGCGGTGCTTGGATGATGTTCGGGGTGAGTGGGAGAGGGCCGGGTTGGGAGGGGATTGGAGGAGAGGTTGGAGGCATTGATTAATATTCCCCCGATGACGACGACAGTGTCGCTGCCGCAGCTGGTTGTTGTTACAAGGACTTGAGGATATGCAAACAAAAGATCGAGGGCGTTGGAGTCTGAATGCCTGACGGTAAAGTTTATAATTATTCGTTTGATGATTACTATGATCGACTCTTCTGGTTATTGATACTATATGCTATATTCCTCTCAACTTCCTCATCTTCTGTTTCTTTCCTCATTCTTATTTTCTTCATTTTGATGATGCTTGAAGCTCTTGATAATCAATGATTTTTCCTTTTCATTCGTTGTGCGTATTCACCTATACTCTTCCCCTTCTCTTTCTTCATATCATGTTCCTAATGCCTACGAGTTCCTTTTCAGGTTTCTTGTTTATCCTATTGTTTTCGTTTGGTGATGGCCTTTGATGCAGGAAAAGTTAATCTTTTTTGGTTCGTCGAGATCCAGGTTGATGGCAATTTTTCTTGGAGTTTCTTGGGAATTTGAATGTGCTATCGTATCGTATAATGTCATATCGTATTTTATATGCACACCCTGGCTCACCATGATAACGCACAAATTTGATTTCTCAAATTCATTTTGGGATACGTCTTGAACTGGATTGTTTGCGAATGATTTAGCAAGTAAGCCAACAGTCCGAAACAACCCAGAAAAACACAAGAGAGATAATGGGGAGGCATAAAGCAGGAAACAAGACAGGAAGAGTCGAAGACTACCAGTCACTAGGTACGAAATAAGACCAAGAATTCTTCAAAAAAACATCATTCGCGAGTTTCGTGAGGTTCTTGTAAGGAAAGGGAAGAGTCGAAAGGGTTACGTGGATTTTCAATAACATGTCGGCAAAGAGTAAGACAGATGTCATAGTTCATTGATATCGTCAATGGAATAGACGGTGACATCCTCTTGGGTTACTATAGCAAAGAATGGGTGGATAGGAGATCCGAGGAGTACATATCTTGGATGCTCAAGAGACGGATACCCGGCGTCAGGAGAGTTCGGACTGAGGACATGTGAAACCTTCTGCGCAGATATAAAATATGGACATCCAGAGCTAGAAAGAGGAGGGTTGCATTTCACTTACTAGAGGTTTTGCGACTTGCTTACATGCATCTATGAGCGCTTGATCTTCCGGCGGTCGTGCTTCCAAACGAACAATGGGCTCCTAAAGTCCGATGGTTACTGGCGTCCGCTGAAATATTACTGGTGTACATACAGCTTCAAGCATCGGATAATGGTCAACTGGAAGCCAGAGAAAGGAGTCGACCAACAATCCACCGGTAAATTTTCCACCGTAATATCGGAGGACGCCAAGGATTTTGTTAAAAGTAGCACTATCCATATGCCAATTCTCTTCATCTCTGCTTGCTGTAGAGCAAGACCAGATATAGTTGAGAGAAAATGAAGACAGAGAATGGAGTGCCCTCAGGAAGATGTAAATGTTCCTGGTATTGTAGAGGCCCTCTTTTACTGGCTGATACGCCTGATGCTGGACTGCCTACTCATTGCAAATAACAACAACACAGGCCTCGAAAAATCGGAGGTTTCTGTAAATTCCTTAAACCTCGAGCAATACTTCCATCTGGGAGAGTGCCGGAAAACAGAAAGGAAGGAAGGGAAGGTGATTCGGAGTGTCTCTTGTTCGTCAGGCACTACCTTTGCAGGGCGAGTGTCAACACGGGGTGTAGGACGTCCAATATTTCATCAATGGTATGATCAGATGCACGAAAGGACATTGTCATATTGCAGAATCGAGCCCCGCAACGTCGGGAGCGACACAATATACCGATCACATTTCTACTGTCTTCACAGGCCTCTGCTGCCACATATGCCTCACTCGACATTCTATCCTCAGTGACTCATCATCCTTTGGCATTTGCGCAGTCCCAAGCCAACCCATTCCACCTTCTCGCTCAACACCGACATGAACTCACCAGACTACAGGGCACAGAACATCCTGAACTCACCCGTTAATCCGTCAGTGTCCTCGATACCACCGCACCAGTTTTACGCACTCCTGGTGACTCAGGCAACTCCAACATCCTGATAGCTCATGTCTTGGCTGGCCCTCACATTGGAACAGTGGATTCATTATTCCAGTTCTGGACTTTTTTCACCTTTGCCAGTCTTATTGATGGCCGCTTCTGCGTCAACAATTGAATCGCCCGACCGAGTATATAAGCGCTTGTTAGTGTCATCCAGAAATATGGCCTTGGATGGTGGCTCCTTGCCAAAGTCCACACCAGTTATCGTCAATGCTCCAGCAGGTATTAACGGCTCCAGGCGTCATGGTTATACGATAGCAGATATCGTTGCGAGTTTGTGACATGACGTAATTGTGGGAACTTGGGGGGTCGTGAGTGAGATGGAGGCGGGATCGAAGTTAGACTCATCAATTATTACTTTTTAACCGAGAGTACAGGGTTATATACATTTCTCGAGCGATTGCAGATCAGAGCTCGAAAATATCTTTATAAGAATACAGAGTGACACCCTCTTCTATTATGATAGCAATTGTCGGTTTCATTGGATCTCCCAGCAATACATATCGAGGATGGTCATCGAGGCTGATCCCAGACGGAGAAAATGGTTTCGACAAATCCTTAGGGGCAGAGGAGTTACCAATGAGATTTGACCAATCTACATCGGTATAATATATGACTTACCAAAGGCTTTGCTAAGGTTCCGCAAGCTGTGACAAGCTTCTGATCAACCAATGATTTAGGAGCAGATCGTACAAATGGCTGGGAGTTTGCGATCGGACCAAGAAGCTTGGATGTAGGATAATTCAAGGTTTGATTCGTCTCCACGCGCTGTAGCCAGTAAACGAATTTGAGAATGGATGAAACTAGAATTCTACCATTTAGAAATCGAATGAATCCGAGTGCAGCATTAAAGTCATTGCGACGCGAGAACGCAATAATGGTTGGCACACCTGAGAGGTAGTCCCATATGTGGGACGTGGAAAACAAGGTGAGGTAGTGGAATGCTATGATGGATGAAGGTCCAGATTGGCTCGAGTAGTCAGGATGTGGGAATGATACAACTCCTACTGTGGACCTTACTTGACTATCGAGCACCGACAGGCAGGTGTATGCAAGCTTCCTGTATACGTGCTCCTTTCCTGGCAACAGCTCTTTAGATTCATGGCGAGTGAAAAGAAAATCCGAAAAGGATGTGTCGGCGAGTCGCAAGACCATTCGGCTACCGCTGGTCTCCTCGACGGTGAGAACCGAGTACAGTCGGTCGAGAATAGACATCATTGTCGCTGATGGCATGCGGACTAACATGCAAGTCTCATACGACGTGAGCGACAAAGTCCGTGTGCTTATGGCAACAACGAGATGAAGGGCCCGGAGATGGGAGATGTTGAAAGGCCTTAAGAGGTCATGGTAGAAGATGTCTAGAGGGTGAAGGAGCGTCTGTAGCTCTGGCTCCATCGGACCCTGAGGTGAATCAATGGCACGTAAAAGATTGCTGAGCTGAGCTCGTCGATCAGAGAGCGAGGAGCTGCGAATAATCTCAAGGAAAGTGTTGGCGTAGGAGAACTGATTATATGATGCACGAACGAGCTTGGTCATGTCAACATGCGAGGGCCAAATTTCATCCTGATTTTCATCACCCGAACCGCAGAATTCTTGCCGAATCTCGTCAAACCCACTCTCCAATAACATTTCTATATCCCTTTTTGTCTCTGCCTCTCCTCCAGCTAACACGTGAGATGCAATACAGTGATTTGACCGGAGCATTTCATCAAGGATGGGAATTTTTCGATTGGAAATTAACCATAACATAGGAAGCGATACTTTTGATTAAGAGAAAATAATAATTTCGACGGGTGGAACATAAATGGCATCGTAGCCATCAAGTATCACTAGATAATTGTTTTGATCGTCGAATTCGGAGAGTGGCGAGAATAACCGGAAGAATGTGGTTCTGAGGTCGTCTCTCAAGGGTGCGTCTTGTTTGTACTACTGATCAGCATGGTAGCTGCAAATTGACGACCAGTATTTCAGATTTTTCATCCCGATTGATTTTGCTATGTCGAGTAGTATATCTCGGAGATCCCTATCAAGCCCCGAACGATATTCGTCCTCTTGGAATACAAAGGTGCAGTGATGACCCAGCGTGTTGGTTTCATCCCAAATTGTTCGGGCAATAGATGATTTGCCGGACCGAAGCGGCCATAAAGCCAGAAAATTTTCGAGGCCCGCGCTTTGTCGGATAACCAGGACCTCACCGCATCAATGACAGATTTCCGCGTTCCAGGAAAGCAGCCCCCGGGAAGGCAAGGGTCGGGACTTTTGTGGGAGGGATTGTGTTCTGTGAAAAGATACCGTGGCCTAAACTCAATATATGGCGACCACGCCATTCCAGAGGACTGCGTGGAGCCGAGGGAAGTCAAATCGCGAAGAAGGACCTCTACCTCGGCTGGTCGTTGTGCAAATACCATGTCGCTAGACGTATGTTCTTTCCAGTGATACTCATAGATGTCAATTCCTGTGGGTGTCAATCCTGTTTCTGTGACGGAGTCAATGTCCGCGGATGAATAGGGCCCCCATAACATTGACCCATTCTACCAGAAAATCATACGTCAACGTGGTAGAACGTTTCGACCTGTGAGACGGCTCGTCGAATTTCCCCGAGGGATGCTTGGGACCCGGAGTCACCATCTAGCAGTCTAGGGAGGATCGCATTTACCCTAGTAGACATCGGGAATGATTTTGCAAGAAAGGAGTATGGGTTGTTCAGATACTTCTGAAAGTAGAGGTCGTGTTTCGATTTCCATGGCACGTGAAAACCGGCTACAAGGGTGAAAAGTATCATGCCCAATGACCAGATATCGTGACATGCAGCATGGAGTGTGGACTCTGAGACGTGATAAATAAGGCCGTTAATGCATGGAGAATGATCAGATATATTAGATGTACTCCTTACCCTGATTCGTGAGGCGGAACGTCTGTGCGCCGATGGAAAGCGTCCTCTCTGCATCTGTCGTAGCCAGCCCAAAATCCGTAATGACAACCCTACGTCCATCATCATAGCACAAGATGTTTTCTGGAATCAGGTTCCGGTGATATACACCATGTGAGTGACAGTATTTAACGGCATTGAGGAGTTGGAGAAAAACGTGTCTGATAACAGTGTTTCTTCCAAGTACCTGCGTTTATACAGAATTTGTGTGAAGAGATCACCATCAGGGGCATAATCCATAATGATAGAGCCGAAATGACCAGTACGGTCGATGCCTTCTATGTATGTCGTTATGACGCCGACATGGTGAGACACGAGGTAATGGATTTTCATCTCGTGAAAGGCTTCTTCGGCGGAGGAGTTACGAAATTGTTTGACAGCGTAGAATTTCGGAGTCGCTGCCGTCGATCTTTGTTGAGCCGCACGAAATACAACACTGTCTACACCCTCATTGAGGACCTCTACTAGTCGCAAGGACCCTGGATTAGTGAAAGGCGTAGAAGATGAGGAAAGCTTCAGGAATAACGCAATTTTCCCGCGCTGCTTCATCGCGTTGCTTCCAGGAAGCCAAAGCAGGCACTGAATGGCTGGGGAACGGTATCTAAGCTGTATCTTCCACTACCACAGAGTGTCCAAAAATTGAATCTCCGACACCGTTTCTCTCACGCAAATGCTCATGTCCATATACCCAAGAGGAAGGTAAATCTTCGATTACAATGTCAATATAATTGCAAAAATAATGCGCTGGTATATCTACCAATGAATAAATTATAAGCTGCTGGACACAGTCTGGGAACTCTGCATAGAGCCGACACGTTTATAATTTACCAGGTTTGGACCCACAGGAGTAGAAGTCGGATATTTTGATCATATTTGTTTGGCGTTGAACCCACGCTGTCAACAGAGATGCCACCAGTAACGGACCCCTCAGATCAATAGGTATACCTCTCAGGGTCGTGCATCGTTGCCACGTCGTGTTGCCGCCACCATTCCCTCTCTTTCTCCCTCTCAGGTTTTCCATCCTCGACATTCAACAGTTCTTCTCGGTGGCCAAGAATCGGTCTCGTCTGAGCACCGTGTGTTAGTGTGTGAGTGTTCTCGTGTCAAGCACGGTTCCTCAGCGTCTATAATCAGCTGACAATGAAGCCGTTGACCGCAGCATCGTGCAAACGCCTTGGGACACTTCTCTTTGACTTCGACCCTCTGTCGCGCGCTGAGGTTGATACCCTTTTTGTATCTCTCGCATAACACCATCTCTACTCACAACACGCCTCTTCCACTCCTTTCAGAGCCTTCCCTCCTGATTTTCCTGCCCAGCGTTCGTCTTCGTTCCAGCCTCACCTTACACCCCACATACAAACGTATACACACACGGCTACGACGCCCCCACGTGCGCTCGTTCAATATGCCATACTACGCCGCTGGCTATACAATCACCTCTTTCCAAGTCTTCGATCTCGTCTATCACCTTACGGGTAAATCCTACAAACGAGACGAATTCGATCTCGCACTCGATGTGCTCTACGACGACCTCCTGAAGAAATACGGCGTCGATATGCACGATCTTGAGGATACCGTTGAACAAACGATCCTTATCGTTTGTCTTGAATCAGATTCGCCGATTTCGGCGAGGGAGTTGTTGAATAATAAGACGGCGGCAAATATTAGGTCATACCTTGATCGTGCGGGGCTGAAGCCTTACAAATCTCACATTGCGAGTTGGAAACAGTACCCTGGTTAAAGGGGCGAAGTTAATTTCGGCTGAATGGCCCCCCCTTACTATTTGGACTGAGTGCTTATTTTTTCCCGCTTTTTCTTGTCCAACCCCCTTTCCACAATACTTGACATGCTCTTCGCTGTGTTTATGCTATTCATTTTCTATTCTTTTAATGCTGCATATATTTCCCGCATGCTCTACATATCGTCCGTCATTGCCTATAGTTTCCCTTTATTCGATTGGTGAAGGAAGGGATAAGGAAGAGGATTTTTTATCAGTTCATCGAATCTAAGGACTTTATTAAGATACCGCCCAATATCGTATGGTACAGACAAAACCTTCCGTTCCAATTCCTCCTAGTGTCCAAAATGAAAAGGAGTCATATCGCATCATTCCGTTCTTAATGTTCTGTTTCTTCCCATGCCCTTCCTACCGTCTTCACCAAGTCCGCTTCTGTCACCTTCTTCCCACTTGAGAAATACCCTGCTGCAATCTTGGCATCAATCTCCACACGAGAATCAGGCGGGATCAAATGATCTGATGTTTTAAAAATAGACAGACGCAATCAGCAATGTGTATATTCTCTCCGCTGATTTGCGAACACGCAGAAAACGTACCAGGAATATCATATCGTGTTAAAATGGGTATCCCGCTCTTTACAATAGCATCGTATTTCCTGCGGATGAGGAGATAAGAGATAACTCTTGACAGCACGCGTGACGACTCACATATCACTCATGCTGACCATACGGTGAATCCTCCTGATCCCAAGCCAGTGTAGGACATCAGGCATTAACGCTTGGAAGCGCATGTCTTTGACGCCGGCAATCATTTCCGTTGATTTGAAGTAACGATCAGCCGAGTCACCGCCTCGTTTGCGTAGATTATATACCAAGTACCTGCCGAAGAATATCAGGCCCGGTCTTAACGATAGACCCAGAAAGACTTACTTAGTGACCTCACCAAGCGCTCTTCCCTCTTTCCTGAAGTAGACCACGACACCGACACCGCCCTTTTGCGCACCACGGATGCATTCCTCAATAGCGTATACGAGATAAGGCTTGCAAGTACAGATATCAGAGCCGAACACATCAGAGCCGTTACCTGATGGAGTGTTAGCCTCGAGGTATCAGAGATAAGATTAGAACTTACATTCGTCATGAACACGGAGAGTCAACTCTTTGCTCTCGTCGGAGAGATATGCAGGATTACCAACTGCAATAGCGAGTCAACCATAGGCAATGCGTTTAGAGGTTCATTACGCTTACAAACGTAGACGGTCAGGTTTCCGATGGGCGGAAGGAAGATCTTGATATCTGGACGTGTGATCAACTCAGGATACATGCCTCCTGTATCCTCAAATAACGCGCGACGCAGAAGGCTTTCGGAACTAAAAATAGTGATCGTAAACCCAATCATAGACGGACAATGATGATTAGAAACACTTACATTCCAAATCTCTCTGCCACTCCGGGTAAATACCACACAGGTTCAGCGGCGGCCTTACTAACCGCAACCTCCACACCACTATCCTCCGTACTCTCCGTCCCATCCTCATTCTTCAACGGCCGACTTCTCATCACCAAACTCCCATCGATCTCAAGTGTTCCTTTCCTTGCCGCCTCGTCTAACTCGCTCATCTTCAAATGCGCTTTCGTAACCGCAATACTCGGACGGATATCCAATCCCGAATCCATTTCCTCCTTGAACACGAGTTGAACCAAGTGACCCCATGGATCGAATGACACAATCTTCTTCGGATCATACCAGGACGGTTGAGGGGGAAAGCTGACGGGTGGTTCTGTCATGGCGAAATCAGGTCTATGGGTTGGAGAGAGGGAACCCATGGCGATTGAGAGAGCGCGATAGATCGAGTATGATCCGGAATGAGCACCGAGAGCGTTGCGTTGTTTAATGGAGAATTGGAGACGAGAACAGATAACGGGTCCTCGTTCCTCGGCTGTCGTTGCCCCCCATTTGAGGGGATGAGGCTTGATGCCGTGTTGATCAGGATATGCTTTAGAGAACGTGTTAGTAGATGTCTGTGGATACGAGCGTGTGGCTTACTGGTTAAATTGACTCTACCGGGGTATAGCAACTTCTCGCGTTCCTTGTCCGTCAAAGACTTCATCTGAGGTGCGGACGGCCCCGATGTACTGCCCGCGAGGGGTACCTTAGCCAGTGGCGAAACAAGCTCTTGATTCGCCGGCTTTTCAGGAGACTTGTCTGCAGTCGGTGACGTTGGCGATCTAGGCGTAGGGTCCAAAGGTGTAGTACCAGGTTTGCCAGGCAAGGTATCCAGCTGAAATACGAAAAACTCAATACAAACACGCGTAGATATACGAACAGGGGGTTTCTTACCTTTGCCTGTATCGCCTGCTGGTTAAGCTGCATGGCCTCGAGCTGGGCCAATATTTGAGTGAGAACGGCGGCGTCTGTGGCGGGCATGGTGATGGAGGGAGATAGAGGAGAGATTATCCACCCGGATCTCTCTTAAATGAGAGAGCGCGAGGATCCAACGCAGTACCGTGACGCAACACTTGTACACAACTTATTTCTGCACTCGTGGGAATCTACGGAACATCAATTGCGACTTTGGTTTTCATGGAGAGTATTCCCGGTACTATACTCGGTTGGGATGCAAGTGTGTTATTTCTAAGTGATCACCGTTCATGTTATATAACAGGACCCCCGAATATCCCTAAATAGGTCGGATGCCGGCTCGGACAAAAATGCTGTTTTTCGGCCCTCAGGTAGAAGAAAAATTCGGACAGAAATGGCCTAGATGGATAGGACCCTGGAAAATCCCTATATAGGCTACATGTGATTCCGGACATGATCCAGCATTTTTCGGCCGTCAGGCCGGATGCAAAAATGTGTTTAGCGCCTGTTTCTGTACTAAAGGCCAGATCCCACACATCAGACAAGGAACTAACTGGCCCTGGAGGCCGGATCCTGGACCCAGCGGGTAGAGCATTGGAGTGATACTTGACCCTCACCAAAAGATTGATGTTCGAACCTCAATCAGTAAATGTTCTTGTCATTTTGGATAGAGTATCTACATTTTGGTACAAACAAGTGATCGACAATTTGAAACCTTCATCTCCCTCCATCCTTGGATGCTCGTGTCTGAAACCCTCTCAGTCAGTGACTCTGATGACAGTGATTTTCAAAACCAAACTTTTATATCAAGCGAGTGGATTGGCGTTGGCAAGGTTTATACAAAGGAACTACCTGGCCATGTTCAACGAGCGAAAAATACCGCTATCGCAGTTCCCTCTACTTTTCTATCCCTCCTGCCTGATAATGAACCGCCAGTCCTCCAATTTCTTGCTGTTCCCCTCCCTGAAGAGGATTTCTCAATTAAAATGGTCGCTATTGAGGAATGGTTTTCCAACCGGCCTCCCTCGACAAACCCCAATGTCCTACGCACACGCAAGATTCCCCGACGCGAGATTCTTGACAAACTCATTACATTCCTACCACAAGCCTGGTTAAATCGGCACTACTAACATCTCGTCACTCTCAAATATCGGTTTTCAGCTCTTCTAATACACTCGCCGTGGACGGAATTTCACCTCGAAAACATGGGCTACATCTATATTCATGGCACCTCGCTTTGCGCTTCTTCTTCCCCATAATTTCTTGATTTTAGCTGGGCATGTGACTGAAATGCAAGTCAGCATATCTATTGGTGAAGCTGACTTCAAGGTTTTTGAGTCTCTGTATTCTTCACAGGGTCATATCGAGGCCGCAGTAGAGGAATTATTTAGGGAATAGGATGATGTGATACATTTTAATGGTGATATCGGTGTAAACATGTTGCCAGGAGCATTCAAAAATTTTCTGGACTTTTCGCTATTTTCCTCGAGCTTTTAAGGCCGGATCCTCGAAAGTCCGGACAGAAATCAAGGGAGGTGCCGCAGGCCGTATTTTTTTCCGGATAAGAACCCTCAAACTGGTTCGGTCAGAAAACTCAAAATTCGGGATATTTGGGATGTAGCCTCTATAGGGATTTTCCGGGGTCCTCCAAGGACAGATCCCGGACGGACAAAAGTGATGTGACGTCAGAGGAAAAGGTTGAGAGCAGGTATGACTTTTTCTCAGGGGGATCCGACCTTTATAGGGATATTCGGGGGTCCTTATATAACTATTCTCGAAGCTAAGAATGTCATCTCAAACCCCAAATACTCGAGGCGTCTGTCATACTGAATTTCAAATTCTGCGATAGACTACTACATAATCCTAGCTATGCTACTTGAGCAAATTTCGCTGAACGATGCCCCCCTTCTTCTCTTCTCTTAACTCGATCCTCTTGTCTGTTGGTCACGCAGTCTTCAAGTGGCCAAAAACACAAGCGACCAACAATGAAATCGCCCCTAGGAGAGAGTCGGAGCTCGAATTGAAGGGCAACGTTCAGGATTTCCATCCTATTGTCGCTGAGCTGAAAAGAGCGATTGAAGGGGATGCCGACCTCTACATGGGCTTCCACCAGATCTTTGAGCAAATCCCAAACGATCCCAAGTACGGGTTCGATCCCACCGGAAAACCACAGGTAAAAGACCTTGAGCCCCTGACGTTCGTAACCGTCTAAGCACAGGTTGTCCTTTAGGTTCGAAATTACCACGAAATGCTGCATCAATTTCAAATCCTCCTCACCTGCGCTCCCGAATTCGGTGACGAAGAAACCAGCGAACTCGTCCCAGTCCCTCTTAACGCCATGCTCAACTGGCCAATGAACACATTGGCCGCTCTTCGTATCTTCACCAATCCAACCGTCAACTCTCTTCTCCGAAACATCCTCTCCGAATGGGCTAGATTCCTCTCCACACCAGACTCCCGCTACACATTAACCGACTGCTCGCCAAACGGATGGTTCAGTCCATCCGCTCGACTCTCCATACCCAATTTCGAAGAAACGTTCGAATGTGCTCCATCAAAGGAACACTGGGGTTTTCAATCTTGGGACGATTTCTTCACTCGGAAATTCCGACCCGGTATTCGACCTGTACATTTCCTCGAAGACGACTCAGTCATCACCTCCGCTTGCGAATCCGTAACGTACAAAATCAGCTATAATGTTCAATCAACAAGTTCATTCTGGCTTAAAGGCGAATCGTATTCGCTCACACATATGCTCAAGAACGATCCTCTGACACCACATTTCATCGGTGGAACTGTCTATCAAGCCTATCTCAGCGCGTTGAATTATCATCGATGGCATAGTCCTGTGAATGGCCGAATCGTCAAGATTAGCCATGTTCCAGGTACTTATTGTGCCATCTCACCTGCTACGGGATTTGATAGCGGAAATCCGGATCCGGCGACACCTGATCGATCACAGGCTTTCCTAGCGAATATGGCGACGAGGATGTTGATTTTCATTCAGGCGGATGATCCGGATATTGGGTTGATGTGTTTTATTGCTGTGGGCATGGTTGAAGTGTCGTCTTGTGAAGCTTCGGTTGTGGTTGGGCAGAGGGTAAAGAAGGGAGAAGAATTGGGAATGTTTCATTATGGTGGATCGACTTACTGTCTGGTCCTTAGGCCGCAGACAAAAGTGGCGTTTAGCGATGGAGTTGCACAGTCGATGGAGGACCGAAAAACGAGGGTGTTGCTTAATGCTCCTCTAGCGTATGTGGCCGTAAAATCCGGCTAGACGGCGTCTTGCTTCGGACAGCTTCGTCTATACTAGTATACTGTGCTGTATCTTGGACATATTCCGTGTTGTAATCGTCAAGCGGAAATTAACGCTATATCGAGTATCCTATTAATCTGGGTATATATTCAATGAAACACGTATCTCAAACGAGTTTATATCAACGCGTCCCCTTCCCCTTCCCACTATATGTACTACTCCCATCCTCGCTCTCCTCTCCCATAAGCGTGATCAACTTCTTCAGCAACTTCCCTTGCTGCTCAACCGTCCAGCTTAAATCCTTTATTTGCTTGCTAAGCTCTGTCTGGTTTTGCGCCAACTTCGTATTCGATAAATCTCGTCGGTTATACGGAGAACCGGAATTTGGCGAGTTGAAGCCTGTCGAATATGTTGAGGAGAGAGGGTACAAGAGGCGGCTGGGATCTCGAGAGGGTGAAGGTGCATTGTCGTGGTTTTCTTCGTCGTTTTCGCTTTGGTCCTGAAGCCGCGTCAGTTCCGGAAGGGGTTTAGACGCTTCTTAGAGATGTACCTTGTTAAACGTCATTCTCTCCCAAACGAGACTGAACTCTCTTCCGAGAACGAAACTTGGCAGCGTGATCAAGAGTAGTCCACAAACGAGGATAGGCAAGGTGATAAGTCGACCAAGGAATGAACGAGGCGTGATTTCTCCGTAACCGACGGTCGTAATCGCTGGTGGACTATTAGGCAAAATCGGACGGATAAGACGCGAGATCACCCACTGACGAGCACAAACCAAGCTGCAGAAGGGATAGACTTCGCAAAAACCGCGTGTTAGTTTACATGGTACACGATCATTTTGTCAACTCACAGAAAATTGACTCGGGTCCCCATCAGAATTAATGAACGTCTCCAGCGTTTCGTCCCACGTGCCACGCTCAGCGAAGTACCTGTCTCACATTGGTCGAAGTCTCACGTGTCAACAAGAGATGAGGACATACAAGAGGGTGCTGAAAACAGTGAGGATCATGATGACAAAAAAACCGATTGCGAGGAGGGCGTGCTGTGACCGTCGTACAGAAAGATACATGACTTCAATGGTTCTGTGCTGGCATCAGCATTTAGAAGTGAATAGGACAAAATAGGGGAAGGGCCTTACAGGAGGATAGTATGGTTATATCTGAAAGGCCGGAATACTCTGAGGAGACGAAACATCCGTAGAATTGAGAAGCGGAATAGGACAGACTGGAGGGAATCGTTGGACAAGCGTTACATTCACGGTTGTGAGAGTGGCTCACAGTATCTTTCTGTAGCATTAGTTCTATATAGTATGGCATGACAGAGAGAAGGTCGATGATCCCATAAAACGCTGGAATATAATATCGGTCAGCGTTCGCGGATACGCGAATCAAACTTCGAATGAGAAACTCACAGAATATCCATTTAAACACGCTAGTCCAGGTATTACTCCAAGCTACACACCGCGAGACATACTCCACGGTGAACAATGCCACCAAACTCGTCTCGATCCCAAACCAGACTCTATTTGATATCGAATGAAACGCCGGAACGGTTTCAAGAATTGTGATCAGCGCCGAAACGATGATAAGTCCAGTTGTCACCGCGTAAACAAGAAATGCCGAGGGAGACGAGGTAGGTCTTTCGAGTAGAGCGAACAGATTTCGTTTCCAAAGCGGGTGGATGCCATCGACGACAACATCTTCTCCGAATGATGTAGACTGAGGGAATAGTTCATTGACATTGGTTGGTGATGGCGGTTGGTATTCTTCTGTGAGAAATCTAGAGGCTTCTGGATAGTTTGAGCGTAGATTTGTGAGCTCTATAGATGTGTTGCGCGACATGAAGGAGGATGAAAGTCGCTTAGCTTTCCGCAACCCCTTGTCGGATAATGCCGATGTTCTCACGCACCCCTCGGTAAACTCTGCCCTGGGACAACACGGCCATCCGCACATTTAACACGTCCAATGAGTTGGGCGAGGGAAATACATATTCGGTTGTCGTGCACGGGAAATAGTGAGTGATGATCAGTAAAAATTCCCTCGCGTCCACATTTAAGTATACTGTATCTACTTAGCTTTTCAGGTGACCTTTCGGTTGTGGCTTGAAGCGTCAAAAGTTCATGTACCCTCAAGAATAAATTTGACAAAGCCATACCGCCACTTAATATTGAGTTCTTATAGTATAGGCCTGGACCGGTTTCCTCCAGATCCTAAAGGTCTGAGAGGTGTCAGATAAGCGCTCGCACCTCCCAAGTTGGGAGGCCCAACAGAGCTTCTTTTGCCACGCCTTTGCCACGCCTTTGCCACGCCTTTGCCACGGTCACCTTCTCCGCAGCTTACCGACAAAGCCGTCTTGACATCTTACCAAGCTCTCCATTGCACTACAGCAACTCAACGATGGGTAGGCCTCATTTGTTGTACGTCGGCACCCGTCTCATCAATATTGTTTCGGCCTTTTAGGGATACCAAAGGTCGGCGGTAGATTGTAATTTCTAATTCAGGAACTGCTAATATCACTGAAAACCAGTTCTTTCGTTACATTTCGTGAGCTTCCTCTATCTTTTTATGCTCCATCTAATCTCGATTTCTCCCAGCGAGCGATATCCCTTGGTCTCACAGCTGATTGAGAGTGACAAGATCCCAGAATTTGGTGAGCTTGCGAACTCTTAAAATAGCCTCACAACGATCTCTCACCTAAAGAATAGACAATTTGCATCTCGATTTCAATGGCATCATCCACCAGTGTTGGCTGTTCCACCATCTTCACGCTGACTTCTCTCGCTGACTTTGACACCTCAGGTTCACATTCGAACGACATCGACGCTCATTTCAGAATGACCGAGGAGCAAATATTCAAATTGGTTTTTCTATACGTTGACCACCTCTTCGCGAAGATCCGTCCCAAAAAGCTATTCTTCATAGCAGTTGATGGTGTCGCACCCCGAGCCAAGATGAATCAGCAGCGGAGTAGACGATTCCGCGCGGTGAAGGAGGCACAAAAGCGCAGGGAGAGAGCGGAGAGATATAGGGATCAGCTACCAGATGAGAAAGGTTTTGATAGCAATTCTGTCACACCAGGTTTGTCTTCCGTCATCGCATTCTCCACCACTAAGCCCTCGTTCTTTTCAGGAACACAGTTTATGGATACCCTGTCCGAGCGCTTGAAGTTCTATATCAACAAAAAGATCACCGAAGACGCCAACTGGCGTAATGTCGAAGTCATCCTATCCGGCCCGGATGTCCCTGGTGAAGGCGAACACAAGATTATGGAATACATTCGTTTCGCTCGATCACAACCGGGTTACGATCCAAATACTCGACACTGTCTATATGGCCTCGACGCGGATCTCATTATGCTCGGGCTGTTGAGCCATGAGCCGCATTTCTGTCTCCTACGGGAGGAGGTTAAATTCGGCCACGCATATAAGAAAAAGTATACTAGGTGCGCATTTGTCTCAACTCCGCCCTAAATTCATCTAATGGAAACCCTAGTTTTGACTCGATGAATTTCTATTTACTTCATCTTTCCCTCATGCGCGAGTATCTTGACATCGACTTCCGAAGTCTCGCACCATCGTTATCCTTCACGTACAGCTTGGAAAACGTCATCGACGATTTCATTTTACTTGCTGTATTTGTCGGTAATGATTTCTTGCCCGACCTTCCTGGGTTTCACATTCGCAACAACGGACTCGAGAGGCTGTTTGACATGTACAAGATTGTTCTGCCCAAGCTTGGTACGCATTACAGCTCGCGGAGTCTATTATGTTAATGATTTACTCCTTCAGATGGATATATAAATCAAAATGGTGATATCTCCCTTCAACGCCTCCAGGTCCTTCTAAACGAAATGGCAAAGTTGGACCAGAAGGCGTTCGAAAAGGAGTACGCTTACCTCAAGGCGTTTAACGCCAAGAAGTCGGCGTCTAGTACCGAGCTTGGTACGTCATCACTCGTTGTCTCCTATAACATTCCCCTTACATCTCCCGCTTCAGCCTTAACGAAGGCTCAGCGCAACATTTTCGATCAAGTCATTGCCTACGTGACATCTAATGAAGATGGTCCTCAGACCACACTCAGGGTCCTCGACAATTTGACCTCCCTCGAACGCCCTTTTTTCGATGGATTGGCTGATGATCTGAATTTAGTTGTCCGTTGGGATGAATCCGACGAGGATGACAATAAAATCATCATCTGGATCCCAAGAAAGGTTTCGGAATATGATTCTATTGAAAGCTTTGATGGAGAGGAAGAAGTCTCTACTGACGATGATAGAAGTGCGGTCGATAGTACGAAGGATCATGACGTGATTTTGCGGGCGCTCCGAAAGTGCACAGATGCTTTGACCATTGATGAAGGCGCGTTTCGCCATTTTGATGACGGGTATGACGATTTGGTGAAAGAGAAGCTGGACGAGTGGAAGAAGAAATATTACGGGGTGAGTGTTACAATAACCAATCAGGGGTCTTCACTTAACGTAACGTACAGGGAAAGCTCAAGATCAAGCTGGACGAAGTTGACCAGGTGGTATATCGTTACATCGAAGGACTTCAATGGGTGATCAAGTATTACTATGGGGGCGTCCCGTCTTGGAGCTGGTTCTACGATTACCACTATGCTCCCCGTATTTCCGGTAAGTATTCGTTGTATGACCCAATCACAAATACATGTCGCTGACTTTCGGCTCTTAGACTTACGCGACGTTGACAAGATGACATTTTCGTTTGAACTGGGCCGGCCGTTCAAGCCATTCGAACAGCTCATGGCCGTCTTGCCCCCTGCAAGCAGACAATTGGTCCCAGAGGCGTATCGAGATCTGATGACTAACCCGACCTCGCCGATTTTGGATTTCTATCCGACTAGCTTTCATCAAGACTTCGATGGAGTGACACGTGAATGGGAGGCTGTGGTGAAAATTCCTTTCATTAATGAACAGCGTCTTTTGAGCGCCATGTCGAGTGAGTTATGTGTGACTGACTTCTGATAGATATTTTAAACTCATTACTTTCAGAGCGCCAGCACAGATTGACGCCGGAGGAACGAGAGCGTAACTCTTTCGCGAGGACCACGAAGCTGACTCATAGTTTCGTAGCATCCATCGTCTACAAATCACCAATTCCTGGCATCCCTGACATCCATCGATGTCACTGCCAGACGACGGATTTGAACTTGAAGTCTACTACGGAGACGAACCTTCCAATCCCTGGTCTTTGTGATGGTGTGTTACTCGGTGCGAAAGCCCCAGCAGGATTTCCATCGCTCGAAACTCTTCCTCACGCAGCATCACTGGGCTTCAACCACCTGAACGTTCATGGTTCAGACTCTACTCTCAAACGGTCTCCCAATAAATCTGTCTTGGTGACAATTCACAACCAGTTCGAAAGACGAACCACTCGGGAAATTGCCGAAGATTTGATCGGAGAACGAATCTTTGTTAGATGGCCTTTTCTCTGGGAAGGACTTGTCGCTGCTGTATCCGACTCATCCTATCGATATGAATGCGCGCGTTTTTCACAGAAAGCACCTCAATTATTTTCGGTTCGACACGAGCTTCGAGATGCGGCGAATTGGCAGGAAAACGCGAAGGGCTACGAGTTGATGTTCTTGAACAGGCGAGGAGTGAAGACGGGTCCAATCGACGTGATGTTGCACGTCAGACCCTTGAGGGGGGTGCGAAGATTGGAAAATCGTGCTGTGGAAAAAGAATTTGAAGAAGAAAACAAGACCATCGATTGTGCCGTTCAGATGTGTTTGAAGAAGGTCATATCTGAGGACCCGCGATATATCGAGGCGGGCCCGTCGTACTTGACAGATTTCCTTCCAGAAGACTCCCAAGTTGTCTTCCTAGGAGCTCATTATTACGGGTCCATTGCTCGTGTTACTGCTGCAGCAAATTCGACGCTATCTATCGTTGTTGAGGTGGGTGGTCTAAATTTTGTGTCCTTGACTTAACGCTGACCTGCGCCCGTAGCATCGACCATCTGACAAATCTGGGGACGAGCGACTCAAGGGACCACTCCGATCTCTGGGGCAAACGCGTTGGACTCCCTCTTGGAAAGCTGCCAATCTTCTCCGTATAACTCCTAGAGCGCTATCAAGAATCACCTCCAGCTTTACGATCTCGATTGGTCAAGAGCAAAAGACTAATATTGGACTCGACATGAAATTCGAGGCTAAGGCGTTCAAGGTTCTAGAATACACCCAGAAGCCAGCGAGACATTGGGAATACAGCGAGAAGGCTATTGAACTAGTCAAGGACTACAAAGTTAGTATTGCTTCACTGATGGCAAGGTATTTTAGTCCTAACCTTCTGACAGCTAGCATTTCCCGAAATATTTGAACGTCTAGACCATGATAATGACATTATTGTTTCCGTTACTGACGTTTTCCAATCGCTGGAACCTCAAAGACGACTCCAGGATGTGAGGAATTGGCTGAAGGAAAGGGGTATTAGGGATTTTGAACCTGTACCCTTACTTTACGATCAGCTTCCTAGAGTTCGTTCTCTTTTGTTGGACCATATTTTTTCAACTTACAAAAAGTTATTACAGACCAAAATTGTCGAGTTGGAACAACTCATTAACTTTGAAGGACATCCCTTCTCGTCGCGAGCGCCCAAGGAGCTCTCATTTCAAGACATTCCACCTCAAGCAATCATCGTCCCGTGCGACTCCGCCCATCGCCTCCAGGACCAACAGTTCGCACTCGGTGACCGCGTCAGAATGGTCAAAGACTCAGGGCCCGTTCCATTTTCGGCGAAAGGAGTTGTTATTGGACTGGATAAGATTTCAATGGATGTTCTCTGGGATGAACCGTTTTTTCTCGGTACCACATTGGATGGCAGGTTCGCCTGTCTTCTCTTTGGCTAATCTCATTTCTGATAAGCTTGCGCTGTGGATACTTTTAGGTGTTCTGAGCACCGGGGCATGACAGTGGATATAGCCACTTGTCTGAACCTGACCAACCCACAGTTGATGACCTTTAACATCCTTCCATCTATACCGTCTCGCTTCGCTTGCCGCAATTCGAACAATGCCGCTTGCGCCTCACCCATTCCATCCAACTCCGAGCTCCCAAAGACAGGAACACGTTTTCAGCTTCCAGAAGCGAGGTGAGCCGTCCTGTTGCTCCCCTGCTTTCCTTCTATCAATCCGGGTTCATCGGATGAGTGATAGCACTTTTAGTCAAGGGGGATTGAATTCTTTGGGACTGCCTACTCCGGCTTCTCAAGCTTCTAGTATGGACATCAGCCAGAATGCGTCGAGAATCACTGATGGCCGCGAAGGAGCTTGGGCGGAGGACCACGTTGACGATATGGGCGCGTGGCAGACTGTTAGTCGTCGCCGACGGGGGAAAGGAACAAGTTCAGCAAGCCATGCAGATTACACTTCTCAGCCCGCAAGCCAGAAAACGAGTGGTTGGGGGAGAGGGTTTCGTGGTCGTGGTCGTGGCAGAAGTAGAGGTAGAGGTTGATTAATGATTCCTCGGCTTCGGGAGTATGAAATCCAAGTAGCGAGTAAGGCTTTTCTAGAGTTGACGTTCGCAAACTGGACATCAATATCAAACTCGTACTGTGTAGTGTTTCATTGGTGCCGTTGTGCTGTTTTGAAGACGCTTATCCTCTCATGTTTCGCGTGATTGAGAACTTCGGCATAACTTTTGATCAAGCGATCCGAAAATGTTTGTAACGCGTGCCTCCCTTGACAAATAACGTGTTCATCAGAAACATGTCCCATCCACATTGACTATAAGAATAGGAAGAACTCACGGTTCAAGTACATGCTCTTTAATAGCCCGTGCCATCACTGACGTTAATGTTTATACTGAGATGTGATCATTTTCGACGACTTCATAGACTCACCCCCTCCTGCGCGGGGAGCGGTAGGGATATGATGAGAGTCGCTGTTTTTCGGCAATTGGGTGACGGTGAGAACGTCAGATTGTGGCGCAGGAGGCGCAGCGTGGACTGAAGTTTCTTCTTCATTCACTGAAGAGTTCGGATCCAACGAGCCCTGGGGTGGAGCGGTTATATTAACGATGTCGTTGTTGCCTTGCACTATTGTGCCGAAGTTGCCCCCCGAAATAGTGAGGTTATTGGAATCCGGAGAAAGGTTGTTAGTAGTAAGTAGTGGCAGGCATGTCGTTGTCTGGTGCCACCCCGAGGCCTTTTATACGATGAATAATTGCGTTAAGGCTAAAGGGCCCTAGCATTGTGGTCTACATAATCTGGTTTAAGACCCGGACTGATTATGAACCTAGAAAAATTCTTGGACCAAGGAAGCTAATAGACTATATATCAAGTCGATGAGTCACCATTATCTGTCCAATAATTCATCTCCCGTCGAGAGCGACATTTCGTCAAACAATGACCAATATATTATTTCTCACAGTCCCATGCTACACTTCAGAAGGAAATATGCCGTCCAGCTCAGGCCCAACTAAGTAATCATGACCTCGCAAAAGATTCTGTACAACAAGAGACCTAGAGGTCGTCTGAGGAAGGTGATCTCTTCAGCGGGGGTTCTGCGTGAGATGTGCCCCCCTTGAGACATGCACGTTTGGAGGGACCTAGCCAACGGGAGGATGTTTGCGCTGTTGTTGCTGTGGGCTAAGACATTGAAGGCATGAGGGACTCATGATATTCCTCTTATCAGCAGGCAAACGTTCTAAAAAAACAAGCAAGAGTTCTGTGGGATGCAAATTGATACCCTATGGTCGCGTCCGCATGAATCGACTTACAAGCGCTTCTGATCATATCCTTGACAGGATATTTTTGACTGCCTTCATTCTCAATGGCGTTATATTCGTGGGAATACGGACGAGAAGCAAAGTATTGTGGGTACCCATGATGCGTCGGTGAGATATATTTAATAAGTTCGTTGATACAACGCCTAATGAGTCATTGTTAAAGGCTCAGAAGATTGTTCCCAGTTCTTGCTTTTCATGATCCTATCAACTCGCTCGGCACTCAAATTGACCCATAGCTGGCCAGTCGTGGATTTAAACCATTTAATCGCAGTGCGCACAACACGCGGGAGAGGCAATAGTACTTCTGGATGATTCAATGTCGCCCGTCTATCTATCAGTGGGCCCTGCTCATATGTCAATGGTCAGTTCGGTGTCATTGGTATCAGCGCTAGTACTGAGCGAACGCGAGCCCCCATGTGGCTCTTATTCAACTGGTAATAATGTCAATGTTTCCTTTATGCCAAACTTTCGTTGCGACGCAATCCCATGCTCGGCATTGAATAATGAGCTCCTGTCAACGGAGTATCTTTTTGGTAAATAAGCTTCAAATAAAAATAACTTGGGGTAGTTTTAGTTTCAGAAACCCTATTAAAAGGTACAAAACTTATGTAGTACAATTAACTTGGAGCCTTCGGGTTATCATCCGACTACCGGATAGACCTTCTCGTTACGTTGCCGGAAGCATTTGCGGCATATTCGTTTCTCTCTCCTTTTGCCAGTCTCTAATCAGTTTTCTGGACTAGTGATGGTAAAGAATGTCGCATCCATTGGGAAAGGGGCTTCCATCTCTCCAGGTAAAAATTCTGCCTGTAGTTTATTTTGCCCAAGATGGAGTAACTAGGCACTAGCGCTGCAATTGAAGATGCAGGCGATTGGCGCAACAGAGCTAAAGACAGGAAGGTCGCCGGCCTGAGGTCTCCGTAGGTGGCTGAGGTAGGGGTTGCATTATTCTTTTCAACCGACTGTCCTTTATTTGGCGTTGTTGGTGCAGGTGGAGAGTGTGTGGCGAGCTTAGATGTTCTTCCTTAAATAGCGTGCTAATTTACAGTTCTATTTGTTGGCCTTCGCCTGTAGCATATCATATAATAGATTCAGGTATGGACTGATTTGGGATAACTTCACACGACGTGGTATGATCCGACCTTACTCGGTGTTTATCCTATTGTTGTGATTATTTGAGCCTACATCCGACTTGAACAACAGCTGAAAAATCGCACACTAGTTCTACACACCACAAAACCCAGAAGAGAGTCCCAAGAATTAAGGCTCCAAGACATGCTAATGGCCTGTCACACGCAATGTAAGAGTTACCTCAAGAGACAAGATGAAAATAGATGCGACCAAATGAAGGCGACTGTCACTCCTAAGACAGCTCGCCGCCATTCAAATATGATCTCTAATATGCAACTCCCCTGATTTATGGCGACAGTCGTGCCCTGCCATTCTTCTGGACCTCGTGTCTGTCGGACAAACATTTTCGAAGGACGACGTATTGTTGCAGGCGTTGAGTGGATATGCGTTTTCTCAGACCGGGGGTCGTGTTTTCGATGTGTGGGTTTGTTCTCTTTAATGAGTTCATATTGTCAGTCAACCGTGGAGAGAAACTGCTTCGCTCGCCCAGGTCTTCTGATGCGGTAGTGGCCATCAGGTTGACAGAGCCAGGCGGAATCATCGGACTCAGATAGTGGAGGTATGAACTGCTGGAGGGGTCAACTTTATTGTCAAAAGTCATTGACGAACAACGTGTCTGGGGTTCGGGAGGTTCGTTAGTCTCCATATCCTACGTCCTTGTGCTTGCTATTGGCCCTAAAATATCTTCTTTCTTGTTGATCTTTTACTGCGTTCTGGGGCTCGTCAGCTTCTTGGCAGGAAAAAAAAAGACTGAGCAAGATGGAACTGGACTCTTCAGTGTAGCCTGGACGCTTACTTAAATGTCTCCGCGACTGACCCTGAGCAGCAGCCTTGCAGCAATCCGTGTTGGTAAGCCAGAGAAAGTACGGAAACGTCTATAAACATACCACAATGATTGTTGATGGTTACATGGTTCACACCACCTCGGATATTGATGTGTCGGCTGTGGTTTCAATAGCTGAATGTTCCGTCATCGATATCAGAACCATGTGAATGGTCGAACATGGTGAGTCTCTGAAGCTGGAGAAGTAAGAGCAGCAAAAACGAGAGGGCACATAATCTTAATTGGGACTCTGAAAACGCCGTGTGTGGGCGCTAACAAAGGGCAAACAAGTTGGCACAGGTCGATGGTAATTTCTACTCGCTTTCGTTCGTCTGTTTGGTCAATGACTCATCTTGGGATAGATAACGGGAGGTTATTACGAAGAGAAATGCCCTTGAGGTTCTCACCAGAAGGGCTGGATATTTAAACCGTGTAGGTAAGTAGTTCCAAAATTGATAGTCTAACTGGTCCTCCTGTTATGGGACGCATATTGCACGACTGCATGGCAGGTTCCCTACA
>KQ962713.1:29178-39666 GCA_001563735.1 Leucoagaricus sp. SymC.cos
CCCCTCCATCAACGTAATCGCTCTACTTATTCAATTTCCAAACACCATCTCTAAACACAACCACGCCCTCCCTCCTCGCCGCATCCAAGAACACAGCGAGTTGCTCTTGAGTCTGATCGTACCCCGGAGCAAAGCGTAACATAGACTGTATACGATCGGTCGGAAGTCCCCCGAGGTTCGTCAACATTCCTTCGATGAACTGCGAGAACAGACCGGATATGAGCATGCCGAGAACAAGCAGAAAAAAAGAGAGAAAATATAGTAGTGTCAGATCAAAGAAGAGACGGGAATGACGAAGAAGGAAGAGAGATGAAAAAAATGATGAAATGTAATGAGATGTAGTAGCACACGTGTGACAAATGACAGTATATGAACGAGAAGGAAATGAAGACTGTGAAGTGAATACCCAGAACGAAGTTGATGGATGAAAAAACGGGGTCCTACCTTCCAATACATCCTCATCTGTTCCGCCTGCTGCTGCTGCGCACTCTGCGGCGACGGAATCGCCGTTTCTTGAACATGCGCTTGAGCAGCCACCGCTATCATATTGAACAATAAACAAACATCAGCCAATGTCAGCACCAAACAAAACAACTCTTTCAACCACAATTAAAACGCACCTTGTCTCGTCATACTTGCACCCTCACCATCCTCCTTCCCTTCCTCTTTCACTTCAACAACTTCAAACAAGCCCTCTCGTCCTTCACATTCTCGTATCACTCCTAAGTCGATCCAAGTGAGTAACGCTTTTAGAACTGAGCCTTTATCAACGCCCCCGACACCCTCTCGTAATTCGTCTAACGTCCACACTCCTTTCCTTCCATCTCCGTGACCTTCTCCGGCCTCTGTCGTTGCCGCAGTTCTACCAGCATCAGGATCCGACGATGATGACGTCGCTGAAGGAGGCGAACCGGAGAACAACTCGATAAGTGCCGCTTCGAGTGGAGGAACGGTCACCTCCACTTCTCGATCTTGTAACTCGAGATGAAGCGTGACGCTCCCAAGGTGTGAAATGAACCGCAGAGTCTTGTCGGGCTTGAATCTCATGAATTGCGAAGAGTAGGATTGTTGGAGAGATGTGAATTGACCAGGCATCGTTAGAGTGGAAAGTGTTGAAGAGGAGGAGGGTGTGGTGCTGGAATGAGGAGGGTGGGAAGAGGACGTCGTAGATGAGGAAAGCGAGGGCCAGAAGTGGTGCGAGATGATGGTAGGGTGCACGATGTTCATTGACGACGACGACGGTGCTGGTGAGGTATCTTGGGAGGGGACTACCGAAGGGGCTGTCGTTTGATCGAGCTGAGCTTGAATATGCAAGTCGATTCGTCGCGAATCAGTCATATCCCGCAACATGACTTCGCAGACTCCCAGTGCAGCCTCTCCAAATCGCAATTTGAGTATTTCGATGTTCCTCCGCTCCTTCTCGATCCTCTCGATGGTTTCACTGTTATCTTTTCCATCGCCAGATATGGGAATAGATAGTAAGCGCTGTGCAAGGAGAACTTGAAGCTCCTTCACAAAAAGATCCTGCGAGTCGTAGATGGAAACGAGAGTGGATAAGACGTCGCTGGGTTTATTCGTTCGAAATTCGGGTCCGGCGTCGATTGGTTCTGGGTCCCAGTTTGGATCGGAGTAGTCATCAACAAGTGTTGCTGGATTGACTAATAGTTGAGTTGTTCGACCCCCACCACCTTCACCACCGCCCGTACCACTACCGTGAGGGTCAAGCGTGTCGTCGAGAAGGGAATCGGGTGAGTCCGAGTCATCGCCTACGAGGTTGGCAACGATACAACGGATTGTGTCGGGACGCTCACGGAGGTATCGACGGATTGGGTCCGCGACTTTGAAGAGGAGTACGCCGGGTGGGTCAATCAGACGGAGGCACTTGATTGTCGCGACGTATTGTGTCAAAATGAGTTTGGTGTCTGCGCCCGGGTGCAGAAGCCGTTTGCGATTACTAGAAATCAGATATTACGTATCAGAAAGCAGAATAGAGAGAGGGAGAACCAGAGAAAGACGAACGCTTGGCGAAGAGCTCGAACAAGAGAAGAACGTTGATCCACGCGTTGTAGACAGTCTCGAAGATCTTGTAATGCGCCGGTTGAATCTGGGAAATCGATGATGATGTCCCAAATTTCACGTGTACGGAGGTCACAGAGAGTTTTGTTGATGTGGAAGTCGAAACGAGATCCGACGCCCTGTAACATAGCACGAGCCTCTTCAGCTAGAATGTGCTTTATGAGTAGACGAAGTTGTAATGAGAATGGAGGACATACCGTTGGTTGCGCCGCGAGCGTAGATAAGCAGCATCCACGGGACGACTTTATCAGACATCCAGTCCCTCAGTTCACCGAGCAGTGGTCTGCTCCATTCGCCAGTACATGTTTCGAGCACATGCTGTTCGATAAACTCGTAGCCAACGGTCGCAATGATCGTCTCGTAACGGTCAATGAGACCTAGTGTCTCGAAAGCCTGCCATATGGGTGCATTTGGGTTATCGGTTTCTGGTAGATATTCGCCTGACGACTTTTCGGCGGATGCTGATGCAGCAAGAGTGGATGCGACGAGGGCCTTGAATCCACGAGCAAAAGAGGGAGGGACAATGGAAAAAAGATGAGTCTGGAAAGAAAGGGTATATGCAGAGTATATCGTCGTTCCGAGCCTAAAGACAATGAGAATCTGAAAAGACAATAAAGAGAGAGCTCACTCAGGAAGGGGCGCCCAATGCTTGAACCACTCTACCAACCGGAGCACCAACAACTCTATTATCCTTGGGTCCTCCTCCGCCTCGTACTGCGTCATGTATCCACGAACATCCGCCTCCACGAGATAATACTGCTGCTTCAACTCCTCAAGAAAGGTTTCGAGCAGAAAAGGGAGTCGTCTCCCGGCGTTAATGATAGTGAATGCTGTCCTGATAGCGTTCATGTCCACGGCATCCTTCGGTTCGTCGAGTCTTCGGGGGTGTAGGACCCCCAGCGCAGTATTCCATGCACTACCGAAGGAAATGAGACCAGAAATTCCTTGCTCGCTTCTGTTGAGGCGAGCGAAGGACTCTTGCCATTTCGCCGCTACCTGATGGCGCAGAGCATCCGAGGCCATGGTGTGATGACTAAGCAGGGCTACGTCACAAAATTGCGAAATCAGAATTTGATGAAATGTTATTTTCGAATCCCTTCGCCAAGCCTCTTCGCGACACTAGGACCTCCGAAAATCTTTGCAATACATATAAGGATCCAAGTCAAATTCTAGCAGCTCCACTGTTTGGGGCCATCCTTCTGGTTCTTTTCTGCTTATTTGCAAATGCCGAAGGGGTTGTTGTTGTTGAGGTTATCGTTGGGGATATTCGTCATTCTGGGGACACCGATTGCTGCAACATCTCCATAGTCTCTTTAGCATCACCCTGCTGTCTGACGATCGGCTTTTACATAAATAATCCCTTCTCGCTTCCCAACCTTTCATCTCGCGATTGCTGATGTAACGTGGCCACGACTTTTACCACCGAATTCTCCCAACTACCCGATGAAAACCGCACCTGCCAGTCAAGGACTACGCAACGTACACGACGGCTATAAATATCCATAGAGCCGGGTTCAACTCCCATATGTTCATCCGAGTCATCTGCATGAATTCGCTGCACAGTATTGTCTACGTTTACTTGCTGTACAGCGTAGAGGATACGCGAGCTCGTCCACATACTCTGACACTGAGCTTGAAGACCTCTGGACTGGAAATCCTGCTGTTCTTGATCAATTGGCCATCGCCTTGGATCACCTCATCACTTACTTTATCAAAGGGGCCGTAGTGCTTTTGGGATGGTTCGTCAACAGTGCGACTGTTATTCCCTTCTTTTCCAATGCTGAATTGCTTGCGCCCGACCTGTGACAACGGCTTCTTGGACATCGGAACTTTGGGAGACGGTCTTTCAAGCTTAAGCTGCTGCTATGTGAGAATGGCTAATGTACGTTTTCTCTTACATCTTTCATACATGACCTTTTTAAGAGAAGGCGTGAGTCTTTGACGAGGCTCACATGAAGGCCACCTTTCCTGATGTCACAGCTGTCCAGATCGTATGCTGGAAATCAGGTTGGAATACTATTTATGCATACCAGTGCATGAAGACACTCCACGACGAAAGAAGACCAAGGAGTCGTAGTAGTTATCCTTTCGTGTTGTGACGGATGCCAATCATGCTATGAGTTTGGTTCTTCCTCTTCTCAAATTGATCTCGGCATTAGCTGCACTGGTATTCTCCACACGAATTCCTACAACTTCTTGCGTATGTTGCGAGAGGCGATTGATTCGTTTGTATGAAGACTCGTTACAGAGCTATTGACCCAGAGCTTGTGATCAGAGTTTTATTCATGAATTTCTCATCACTATCAATCAGTGCGACGTTTCTCGCCTTTTGTCCGAGCTCGACACCCGACATTCACAATGGTTTTCAGGACTCCTGGAGTAGGATCCTGCAATGCAAAGGTGCGTCGAAGATGAGGGCGCGGACTCTAGCTGACGGCTTTCGGAGGAAATCCGTGGCATTTTAATTTTCTGTTTTGAGTAATTTTTTCGCCGGCATCTCGGCATCGATGCCATCATTTATTTAAGTAAAAACCCTATTGAGGAAATCACTCACTTCCTCCCCTATGCCTCGCGCACGGCCCAATCTTCCCTGTCTCAACATTCCACACGAGGATCGTGTAGAAGAGTGGTTGGACCGTTTTGGTGATACAGGTATGTATTCTCTCTTTTATCGTTTCTTTTCTTCCTTGTCACTCATGATGCCCCGTCCTCCTGTCCTGCGACTAGACAGCATCGATGAGCACCCCGAGTATATGCTCAACCTGGGTGCTGAATCGCCCACATCTAATCTCTCTATCGACGATGCCATCCCAACGCCCCCGCCTCCCGTCTTTTGTCGCCGATCATCCTCGAATCCAAAGTTCCCGAGGAGACGAGACTATGTAGATCGTGACTGTGGCATCTGGTAAGCCACTCCCTCGCGTTGTTCTCATATTCCGCTCATTCCATCCCTTTTAGCTTCGAGTATGCCGTTCAACCCTCAAGGACCTTGTGCTGCGGAATGATATTCTGCTATGAGCACATCACAGACGTACGTTCCGTTCCGACTCGGTCCTTTGTTCCAAAAACTGACCTTGACATTGCTCCTATCCCAGTGGCTGCACGGACCATCTTCAGACGGTCGCTGTCCATCATGTAGTGCTCCCTGCTCAACAGATAATATTCTCTCCTTCGCTTCGCCCGCCCTTCTCGCCAAGCCTCCGAAACCTTCAGGCCTTTCAAATTCCTGCGAACCGTCGCAATTGACAACATCGCCCACTTCCCTCATGTCACCCTCATCTGGATTACGTTCTCAATCCACGTCAACGTCAACTACAGCTACTTCCAAACAGTCTCAAACCTCTCCTGCAACAACGACCGTATCTGCATCAACCGTAGATTCCTCCGTCGACTCGTCAATACTCGGATTATCCCCCGCACCCGAAGAAACGGCCTACGGAACTTCCACCGAACAATTCACATCAAGCCACGGATATCGTTGGCTCGCTGCCGTAGGGCTTACGCACAGCACACGCTCAATCCACAAATCCTATTCCTCCTCATCTCTCGCCGACTATTTTTCCATATCTCCACGAGCACACCCTTCTTTATCTGCTTCCCCACCTTCGTTCCAATCCCCTTATCCGTTTATCAACCCCGGCTCATCAACTGTCGAAGTCATCTCGAGGTTGGCGAGCTTGATGGGACTTACGCTGTTGTTTTACGCTTTGCTCGCTTCTTGAGACAACGTTTTCATGAATTGCAAGTTGGCCGCCCGAGTTGGAAGACGACGGGCTTGAAAGTGTGCAGTTGCCGAGTAGGCCCTCTCAGCGAGGGGGTGACTCGGGGTTTTCATTTATCTGTCAATCCATTCTCCGGGTCCCGCGCTTCTATTTTGTCCGCTACTTCCCTTCCACCTCATTTCCCCACACAACCATTCGTTCCTTCACTCTTTTCCACTCCCAACTCAGCTCATCCACATTCAACATTTGCCTCTCGTTGTGCTTGCGTCAGTAAAACGGCTCTTCGGAGCCATTGAAGCCAGGAGTCCAGATCACGAGTCGAATGCAAAGTGTGCACGCGTTTGACAGTGATTGGCATCTTGGCACTCCTATTTCTATTTTTTACTTCAGTCTTCAGAACACCCGAGCTCGTCAACGTCTATTTCGGAGTTCCGAACTCGGGTTATCAGATGACAGGGGGTTCGGATTTATCAATGATCCCTTCGAACACGCATCATCTCGCCCGAGGTCCTTCATGCTTCTAATTACTATCAACCCTCACTGTTATCCTTGAATTTCGATAACGCGACCCTTTTATTCACGACACGACTCATGACTTCGGTTCATGCCGAATTTCATGATGGTCTCTTCATTGAAGTTTGGAAAGGTCTTTCAACAGACCCTTCTTTTGTGGACCGAGATATGATACCCTTCTCTGCATCTCCGCCGCTCCGCCGATTGATTATAGTAACTCCTTGTAGGCCTCTTTTACTCCTCGTTATCCCTCGTAGTTTGTTCCCTTTTGCATTTTACCCTCGTCCTCCCTCGTTACTTTTTTTTTTCATTTCTCATCTCGCTCTCGTGTCGGTTTTTGTTTCATGTTCTCAGCTTAATGTTCAATTCTTTGGATACGGGCTTTGTGTTGTATTTGTATAATATCATGTGGTTGGTCTCTTTCGCGCCGCCGTGGTGATTTTGACCGACAAAGTTTATTCTTCGCAGCATCATTAACCATCTGTCTGGAATATGTTTCGTCCCGTTGTGAAGTGGAAAACTGCAGGCACCAAACTCGCCGATTCGCCCAAAGTTTCCAGCAGTAAGATAGGCCGCATCCCAGTCGCCTTCCCAGACCCTTTGAGCAAGCACACGTGCCCACGGCCAATACAACGAAAATTTTGCTTGCTGCGCGAGCACCTGGTGACAGGGCTTGCTACATATAACCTAGAAGCCTAGCCCTCTAGTCGTCATATCAACTTCCACCTTCACCTCCATCGTCCCTGCCATTGGCAATAATGGTAAATGTACCAGACCTCGAATACGTAGCTCGATTCTCAGCCCACTTCTTCATTCCCTGCGCATTCGTCTACGGGACGAATGGCTCATTGTATGAGCCAGACCACGCTGATCCTTGGGTGGGCTAGTATATCATTGAGAGGAGATTGCTGAGGTTTTTGCTTCAGCAATTGCTGTATATGCATGAGCTTGGGTTGAACAATTGCGAGTGTATTAGGAATGCTCTCGTACAGAAGAACCATGTACCAGAAGAAGTAGAAATACATCCAGGTAATATTTTACCCTGAAACCTTAGCAACGAGAATGAAGTATTGCCCAACGACATCGCAAATAAGGCGTACAGAGAATAGGTCAGACAGGAATACAAGTACTGGCACATGTACATGGGGGACTGATTATCTCAGTGACTATGATACGAGTCCGATTCTGCCTTGTTCAACCCCATTCGTCATCACCTTGGCCATACCTTCGGCGACGGTGCCCAAGTAGATCAAGATGTTCTGGAGGGTAGCATCCTGAGACGTGGTGGGTGTCGGAGAGAATAAAAGGTGTTATTCAATTGTTTGCTGTTCTCCTCCTCTAAGCTGGGCGTTGTTGGAGTGAAACACCTACAACAAATCCTTGCAGTGGTGGCCACACCGAATCAACGACAGCGCTGGCCCCAAGTTCTGCTCTCCCCACTCCGGAATGAAGCCGCGAAACGACCCTCAAGTCCGCCACTCGTCCGCGATCTCCGAACTGCAGAGGAAAGGGAGCGAGCGTGTCGACCAATGCCGTTCGAGTAATGTAGGAGACCGGTGTATCCAACGCCTAGTTCGTGCGGGATCGATAGATCGGTACGGTGGCGTAGGTCGGTAATGTGTTTGAACACGGTCTGCCTTAGCCTTGAGGCGGTTAATGCACTGTCGGAGCAGGTGGTTCTAAACGCCCATGTCTCAATGTTGACCGTGATTAACAACTCGGTCTCAACGTACCTCTGATGCATTGCACATATAGCGATTGGACCCGATGAGCTCAAGATCGTCCTCGCCCTCGTGCTTTGACTTGTACTGTTTCGACTTTGGGCATCGTTTGGAAATCCATTGGAGCCGAAACAAGTTTGGGTCGTTGTTGTCTCCACTAATTGCAACAGCTGTGACCTCAATCTCCAGTGTTTCTTCCTCTAGTATGATGGTGAACTTCCAGGCTCGATCCGTAGCCATGGTTTTGGTATGTTATCGAAGTTAGGCCGAAGTTTGGTCGTAGCAGGGGTTTTGCGTCGTCGCGAGGTCGCGAAGGGGGTGTTCTCAGGGCATGGGATGGTTACGAGAGGCTTATGCGGGGTCGACGGCGGTATGGACGTGGAATTCACAGTGGTGATGCTAGCGAGGGCGTCAACGAGCGTGCTCATTGTCGCTGTCACGTCGACCAATTAAACAGAGGTCAGGACGCGAGCGCGTATATTGCTAATGTCACAGTCGCGCTCCGGTGAACCAAAACACGATTATATAATACCGTAAACAAATTTTTCATCCCTATCCCAAATCCTCAAGCACTGGCGTTAGTTTAGCCGGAATTTCATACAAGACTATCCACAATTGCACCGAGACTACCCACGGCCTCAATACCTGACGGTTTCGATTGCAAATTGGTGGGAATTGGAAACAACGGGTTTGAAATTGTTGTTGCCGAACCGGCCCTTAACGTTTTTCTGTATCCCGCAGAATTCTATCCCGTACTGGCACTGCCGAGTAATAAGTTATGCCGAGAAAGTACCACGCGTCATGGACTATCTACTATTATAGTCTGCACCAAGGACAGGGAACCTTCAGGTTTGCTCGCGGTTATCCCTTTTAACTTTATCGCTCGATTCCTTGTCCACCCATCACCTTTCCACATCGCCCACCATGGCTTCTGCTAACACAGAGAGGCATGATAACGACCGCAGAGCCCTTGTAGTGGAGTCTGCCGAGTACAATCCCCTCGCTGAGCAAACTGCTCTGCGCAAGGGCATCATGGTCTTCTTCCTTTGCCTTGCTCAATTCCTTGATACATTCATGAATTCCGCTCTTTTTGCCGCTATCCCTCCAATTTCCCAGGACTTGAACATCTCAAACACGAACTCAGTCTGGCTCATTAGTGGATATCAGCTGACGTTTGCTGCCTTGCTGCTCATTGTATGTCGCTCTTCTTCGCCTCGTGCCCATGCATCACCAACTCAAATGACTACAACAGAGTGGACGTTTAAGCGATCTCTACAATCCAAGTGTGCCTCTCGCTATACTGTTCACATGAATCCAACTGATAGACCACTTGCCTCCAGAAATTGTCTTCACTGCGGGCGCTACTCTAATCGGCGGGCTTTCTCTTGGTGGTGGATTCGTTCGCCATGAAGTTCCACTCATCCTCATCCGAGTATTGACTGGAATCGGTATGTCTGTTCCCGAATTGTACGCCACAAAATCTCTGACAAGATGTACAATTCAAGGTGCTGCATTGACGGTGCCATCCGCATTGCACCTCATCGTCCACATGTTCCCCGATCCAGCTAGCCAGTCCCAAGCCATCGCCGCTTTTGGTGCCAGTGCAGCTTTAGGAAATGGTACATTTACCGCATATACAATGGGCTTTCTCATATCTAACTCGTTTGCACAGTTATCGGTCTGATTATCGGTGCCTTGATCGTCAGCTACGCCTCTTGGCCCTGGGTGTTCTATCTCTTCTCGATCCTTGGATTCATGCTTGTAATCGTTGTGTTCGTCTTAGCACCGTCTCCCCATAGGCCACATGTCTCTGCTCTTGAGAAGGCCCTTCGCTTCAAGAGGCTTGATCTGTTCGGAGTTTCTATACTGACTTGTTAGTCATCTCGTTACACTTTTCCTACCCCCAGCTCTCATCAGTTTCCTAGCGGGTTTGGTGCTTTTCATCTTCGGTGTAACATCAGGGTCAGTTGACGGATGGCGCAGCGCAACTTGTCTTGCCCCCCTCATTGTGTCGATCTTTCTCATCGCTGGATTCTTTGTGTATGAGTCCCGCCTCGACGAGCACTATGCGGCGCTGTACGTGACGATTGCTTTGCATCTGTGAGCTGTAGTCAAACTTGTCATACAGGCCTCCCAATATTTGGAGATACCAGAACTTCCCTATCTTGGTTGCATCAGCCCTTCTTCCTTTTATGTGGTGGGGTACCGTCCAACTTCTGTTCTCTTGGCTTTGGCAGGAGGTCTATGGTTGGAGTGCAATCATCGCCGCTCTGCACTTGTAAGCCATGTTTTTTATGTCACGTTCTCCTCTTTGATACTGACTGTTTGTTTAGCCTTCCACTTGGCTTACTGGGCTTCCCTATGAACGGCCTGAGCAGTGCGCTTTCGCAGAAGTTTCCCCTCAAATGGGTTATCATCGCAGGACAAGTTATGGCCCTCGCAGGAACCATCCTGCT
>KQ962720.1:32004-49965 GCA_001563735.1 Leucoagaricus sp. SymC.cos
CGAGTTCCAGCTTCGCCCGTGCGTCAGCGAGTTCCGTGAGCACATTCTGGGAAGACTTCGCGAACGTCGCGAGATCATGCTGCACGGACGGAAGCTCAAACTGCAAGTGTTCTCATCCTTCCACGAACTCTAGGAACAGCAGCTCCGAATTATCCTCCGCGCCACTCAGCGCAGCATGTCCGTTGGCGATATTCCCCCGTCCTTCGAGCGTTCAGACGAGGTTAGTGTACTCCTCGACGGCGCATATACTCATTCTAGCCCGATCCTCAGCGAGCTGGACTTTAGGCTCGAGCTCTCGTTCGCGTGACTTGAACGTTTTCTCACGACCTCGCATTCGCGCGGGGAGTTCATAAGCCGTTTCTGTAGCTCGTTTGGATTTTTGTAGTTCGCCAAGCGTTTGTGTGAGTTCTATTTTCCGACGTACGGGGAGATTCTCAGTCGGCGTGAGTTTCTCGTTGTGTGTGCGAAGATGAAGTGTCAACTGATTCATCGACTCTTGAGCGTCCTGCACCGAGGGCGAACCTGAGGAATGGGGATTCGAACACGAAATGTGGACTTCATTATTTAGCGCCGAGTTTTTATGTTCAAGCGCTTGTGCTCTTTGAGTGCTCGTAACGTTGACAAAGAATGATCGATGATGTTTGACAGAAGACACATGTCCCTCGTTTTGGAATGGGATCTAAGTGGAGGATGAGGAGAGTCATCATCCTGGGAAAAGGCCCGGGCATGCCCCACCCCGAGATCTGAGATCTGACTTGGATCAATTCTTCAGCCCTCAGCCCTCAGTTAGCAAAGGTTCGCAACCAGCATTGGATCCCACTTGCGGACTGATAAATAACTGGTCGAACTCGTAATCTTGAATGATTGTCCACCTATTACGAGCGGACTGCCTCGATCACTGATTCAACGAATTTTCTTTGCTGTTAGGTTTATTTTTATAACCACGCTGCTTCCTCGGGGCTGCAGGAAAGACTGCCCCATGCCTTATGCGCTAGGTTCTTCACAGCTTCTGCACCTCTTCCATTCGACCACCATCATCACCTTGAGTTCACGCGCAAAACGTTAAACGCCATCCAACCACCAGCACTGGAATCAATCTTCCACTTTCATCTTCGACACTAACACAATCCCGGGGCAAACCAGACTTACACACGTGACGCAAGAAGGGCGGGATAGAAATACAACCATGAATGGGAGCTCGGTATGTCAATTCTTTACCGATGCCAGCACTCTCTTATCGACTTGAAAGATCCCTGCACAAAGCGCCCCTGCGCAGAGCATGTCCCATGTTACAGCTTTGAACTCACAACGAGTCTGTACACAGCACCTGTACGACGACTATGGGAAACTCGAGCTTGCAACACTCGATCCTCCTCTGCGATCAGGCGCAGGTACCCAGGCAGTTCTAGATGCCGCAGTATGTGTCCTTACATCTCTTCCCCTGAGCTGCTATCCGGAGTTCACTTCAGGACGATCTGCCTCCACCAACGAACATTCGAGCACCCGACAACTCCTCGTTTGAAAATGACTTGAGTTACGCGGTTGGCAGCAGAAAAGCTCCAAACACACTCAATCTCGCTTATCCAAGTCATCTAGATGCTGAAGTACGTTTTATCACAAATCCTTCTTAAAGTCTTCCTTAATGGTTTTTGTAGAACTCTTCTTCCACAACAGCCGTTCAGGCATTGTATAACTCCACTGGCTCGCCATCCGTACGTCAACCTCTGTCTTTCAAGGATTCTGTTCTTACAGGCAGGTAGGATTTGTCTTTGAACGCGGGTTCATCATCCATCGCGTATTCCCGGTCGAGGTATAAGCCAGATTATCAGACAAAGGCCACTTCCTTCGATGCACAAACCCGACTGCCACCAATCTCAGCATGGTACAAGCCATATCTTGCCGCCCCTCTACACCAGGAATACGTCTATCCGAGTCCGACAAGCTCTCGGGCCTCGGGTAACTTTTCCACTAGGTTGTCATCCGTACGTCAACCTCCAGGTCTCTTTAATGCTTTTCTGATAACGATTAGAATATGTCCTATGGCGCGGGCTCGTCCTCTCACCCGGGCACCCCTCAATCGCGCGAACCCGCCAAATTGACTGTACCTCCGGAAATATCTGTCCTCCCGGAGAGCAACTCGCAAACTACCTCCTGGTCTTCGAGAGTACGCTTTTAGCCAAATTTGCACCTCCGCTTCTGATGATCTCACCAGGAATATGCATATCAGCCGCGGCCATCGGCATCAGGTAGTAATACTCAAATTTCTGGTTCAGTTATCTCATCCTCGTCCGTTACGGTGCGTTATCATTTTGGTATACTCGTGATCGCGCTCATGTGAGTTATTTGCAGAGTGGATTCAAACGTCGATCTCATTCTCCAAACGACTCGGAGGACCCCGGGCCTTCAAAGCGACATCGCACGACACAGTACTCAAGGTCACAAGTAGACGCCCCTTCAGGTGAGTTACCTATGCTCATAAATTGATTCATGTGGATCTGATGTCTCGATCTCTCTCCGCAGCCACCTCAAGCGGCTCCACGGGTCTTGCGAGGGAACACAATCAAATCATCGCTCGCCAGGTTCCTACGACAACCATAGGCTCACAAATATCTGGCAATTCTGGTAAGGTGCCTTCAAATAATCGTCGTACAGCACTGAAACTGATCGAACTGGCTCTCTGGCCGACAGCCGAGTTGGCAGTGGCGAACAAACATATCCACACCCTTGACGACTCAAGCAGCAATCCCACAAACGTCTCCTCCCAACACGCACAGGGTGTGTTAGTTTGTTGTCATTGCAAAGCGTTGAAGCCTGACGCACTGTAGAAAACCGAGCCATGGAGCGCCCAAATGTCCATGCTACTGGGCTGTTTCCGGGTGCAAGTAACTTTGCCATTCACAATCCAACAATGGTGGAGCAAAATATATACACGCAAAGCGACAAACCTCCCGAATGTGGGCTTCCACAGTCGCTGGTTGCAGAACCTCAGTAACGATTGTGACATTTTACAGGCTTGAAATGGCTAGAAGAGTATATTATGAAAGGCGCCGAACTTGACTCTTTCGAACGTGATCCACCCCCTCGTTGTCATCCTGATACGCGTACCACGCTCATTCAGCAAGCTGAAGACTGGTTCACTCAGCCACCGGAGGGAAAACGACTTCTTTGGCTCCGAGGGCCAGCGGGTGTCGGTAAATCGGCCATTATTCAGACGCTCGCCGAGGGCTGGCGCGAAGAACGAAAGCTCGGCGCCAGTTTATTCTTCTCGAGGGAACGCCGGCATACAGATCCACGTCAAGTGTTCCCGAGTCTGGCATACCAGATAGCGACCCGGGACGCGTCTTATGCAGCATACATATCAGAGGTCATGATCCAAGATCCACGTTCATTGGCGAAGGCCATGAATGAACAATTCCGTGTTCTTTTTATCGAACCATTCTCCCGCAGGCGGATCAGAGAAGGATCGGAAACATGGGTTATCACCATCGATGGGCTCGACGAATGCGGTGACGACCAGCAGACGGGGCGGCACAGTACTAACATCCACCGCGAAATTGTGCAGTTGGTCAGTAACTTCGCTGCGCAAAATCCATCAGTCTCCTTCCTCTGGATAATTGCAAGCCGACCCGAGGCCCATCTCAACGCCGTGTTCGACGAGGAAGCAATCCGGAATTGTTTCTTTGACGTGGAAGTTCCAATTGACTCCGATGAAGCACAGTGGGACGTCGAGAAATACTTGGTCAGCGAATTCAAGAAGATTCGCGAACATTACCATGATCTCATTCACGAAACGGCGTGGCCATTACACCGTCAGTTTGTCAAGATTGTCAAAGCCTCGCGTGGCTTTTTCGCGTTTGCCGCCGTTCTGGTTAGATTCATCGAGGACCCCAACGTTGCCCATCCCATTGATCAACTGAAGTGGGTGATGCGAGCGATCACAAGGATACTCTTGTCTCGCAAACAGCTCACAAACCCTCTTGTGGTTCTCGATGAACTCTACACTGAGATTCTTGAAGGGATCAAACCTGGGATTTTTCAGGTGACCCGACAAATCCTTGGCGCCTCGATGTTTCTTGATCAAGAAAACATGTGTCGTAACAACTGGTGCCTCTGTTTGATATGCAACTCTCTGAGAATCACTCGAGTCGCTGCTATGACATCCTTACGGCCGTTATATTCTGTTATCAAGCTGGCGCCAAAGCATCCTGGAGACACTCGCCCAGATTTCTACCATACCTCCTTCCGAGACTTCTTGCAGGACCCACTGAGGTCACGCGCATACTCTATTGATCCGGGTCTCGTAGGTGGGGACATCGTTCAACGGATGGTTACTTGGCTATTTGAGAATGCTCTTTGTGAGTATAGGATTGTATGGTTTCTCAAGGAGCTTGAAGAAGGCTGAGTACCCTCTTGTCAGTGCCCGAGGCAATACCGAAATTGGATAATTTTATTTATTGGTGGCAGGGTCACAGATTCCATGGTGATCTCAGGCGAGAAATTGCACGATATATTGTGAGATCGGCCCAGGACTGCCCCCCGCTTGGGATTAGCATCAAAGTTAAGTCCACAGAGTGTCTATTGTCATATGATTACTTTCAGCAATACCTGGAAAATCTCAGTCCTTGGGCCACGACTCCCGCAACTTGCGAAGAATGGAAAACCATAGATAAGGTCAGTAATAAGCACTTACGCAACTTCAACATTGAACTGGAGAGCTGATATAATGCAAAGATGACTTCTGATGAACTATTGAAGAGAGGATTCTTAACAAGGACAACTTTTGCTGAACTGTCCCGTAATTTCAAAGAAGGTTTCCTGGATGAGGAGCCAACCCATGTTGTGTGTCGATTTGATTCATATTGCGTGAGTCCATCCCCAAGATAGGCTAAATGAGGAATTGAAATCTGGATAATCCAAGGGCTCAAACAAGAGGGGAATGGACTTGTTGTCGAGGTGCAATGAACATCCTCACCCAGTTCCAGTGACCGTGATTGGAAAGAAGAAAGGATCACGGTATGGATTAATCAAAGCTGATGATCTTGCCCAGATCTGGATTTCAAAGGATGGTAGTTCCAAACCATGTTTAATAGATTACTTTTGATGGCTTGAGCTTACTGTCATTAGTTACCATGTACAGCAAATAGCATCTGGTGTGAAGTCAGCTTATTTGAATCATCATGTTTAATTATGTTTGAGCTTTTCACTCATACAAATTGTTTGCCCTTCTCCCTTTTTCTTGACAGTGAATATTATTTCTTTTGAGTTGTTTACAATGGATGAATGAGTGACTTAGTTAACTACAATGAAGTTTGCTACAAATGATTGGGGTAAAACTAGTTTACACATTCATAAATGACCTGAATGGGAATAAGTGTCCAATACAGGGACAGGTGTATTGTCTCTCACCACTCAATGGGCAATACTAGATGGACATCATGTTTTGTAAGGTATAGACAGTGAAGCAGTTTGCAATCACCATCAGAGGTCAAGATTGTAGATGATTATTGTCAAAAACTAGATCTACATTGAAGAATCCCATTTGATCTGTTGTTTTTTTAGATATGATAGCTCAGAGACAGCTGCCACCTCTATTTTTTTTTAAAAAAAAATCATAAATTTATATACTAGTGCATGGTAGCAGTCCAGTTGCAAATACAAAAAGGTATCTACAGTACCACTACAAGAAACAAATGTCCTCTACAGCTCAGCTAAACATGGCAGCTTTCACTAGAGAATAAGCTCTCCCTATGCCCAAAGATAGACAAAGAGCAGGTATAAGCCCTTGTCCCTCATGTCACCACAGATGAAAATAAAGCACTAAAGCAATACTAGCACAGTCTCCATCAGCTGCCAATACCAGACCTCCCAGGAACCTAGAGACCTCCAAAGAACCCAGCAACCACTAAAGAGTGGCTACATCATTGTTATCTCTCAGAAAGGTGTGCAAAGGAAAATGCTCTAGGGTTCTTCTTGCAGAAATTGACTAGCTCCTTCTAACACTTTGGAAAGCACCAGGGATCACCAAAGTCAGTATACTCAGTTAACACATGCTTGCAAGTTTGCAGCCACACAAATCCACAAAGACAAGAATAATTAACAAAGAGCTTAAACTAGTGTTTAAACTCTCTGATAGGTGTGTGATTGAGAACCACCCAGCACACTCCAGTGCAGAGTAGGGAATTATACAGATGTTTAAGCCACATACCCCCAAAGAGATAGATAGATGTTATACACTTGTCCTCTAAATCAGTGAGGTGCATAAAATCTCTCCCAGAAGAGCTTGTAGAAGTGAACTGCCTAGTCCACTCATTGCAACAGGCCTGTGCCTTGTTACAACTTGTACATTTCAAATCAATCCTGACTATTACTGATTATTGCTGCTAGTTTTCTATTCTATTCCTACTATTTTATACTTTATCATTTCCTTTGTATATTATTTGTTTCTGAATATTTCTGTATACTTCTGCACCTTTCTGATTCACTCAAATTCACTCCTCTTCACTTCCACTCACCTCTTATTCCCACCAATTATTAGTTACTATTTTTCCTTTTATGCCTTTTCCACTCAATATCAATGTTTCTGCTTTATCCTTTATATTTCCTTTTATACTACACCTGCTATTTTATGATTTCATTCATATTTCACATGTCACTGCCCATCTCTTTCTATATACTTGCTCTTTATAGATCTCTCCTACATTCTTGTTATCTTCATTATATGTCTGTCATGTTGCATAGCTTTTCCGTTGATTCCACCTTTTGTTTATCACTTTCTGACATTTACCATAGGTATATAAGGAGCAGATTATGGTCATGTATTCTCCAGTCTGATAATCGACTTAGTTTGACATTCTTAATTATTCTGACTTAAAACTAATTTGTCCTCTTGATTTTCTCTAAGTCCTTACTCTCCTGTGTTCCTAAATTGGACCATTAGCAGTGAAATAGCACAGCACATAAGCTGAAGTCAAGGTCTATTCCTGACTCTTTCCAATCTCATGTCTCTGTCTCTGCCTCTGCTTCTGCATTGATTGTCTCTGACTATTTCCAACTCTTCTGTGCCTATTCCCTCTCAGTCTCGTCTGGAACTTAACAGTATTATCAGACTGATCATTCTGCTGTCACTATTACTCTATCACCATGATGAACACTTATGCTTGTACCTACCCCTCTCCTCATGTCCCTCTATGCACTTGTCATACAAGACTCTCTAACACCACCCCTCAACATAGCTCTTCTTCCACCACTCTCTATTGTACTCTGCAGTTTTCTGGAGGTTTGCCCTTTGGCAATCCTCAATCTCATTATGATCCTAGTCCATCTACCTCTTCAAGCACTTCCACTAACACTTCCTATCCCAATTTTGATGGTGACCATCCCAATCCTCTGGCTGGTAACAATCCTAACCCAGACTCTGAGGATAGTCCTGGTGGTGACCCCAATCCCAATGATGATCCCAAAAACTGATATGATGAACCAGAAAATAATAATAATGACTTTTCTTTTTGGGCTCCTTGCTCTACAGCCAACTAGCTTGCAGCAGTGATTGAAGCTCTTGCCAAATCTGTTAATCCCTCTACCCCACCTCCTACTACCACCAACAAGGCTCGAGTTCCTAAGGCCTTCACAGATGAAGATCTATTAAAGCTGGAAATTTTCCTCTTTCAGTACAGCCTCTACTTCCATGTAAACTCCCACTCCTTCCCTACTGATGCCAACAAGGTCAACTTTGCCTTGACCTACCTCTCGGAAGTTGCCTCCTCTTGGTTCCAGGTCTCTCTCCATTAAGAGGACCTCAGAATCTACCATTTTTAGGCTAATTTCTGGCCTAAATTTTCTAAGGAACTCTGCTCATGCTTTGGCCTGGCTAACTAGGTCAGAGAGGTGGCAGAGAACCTCAAGAGTCTCCAAATGAAGCACAGGGACAAAATAGCAACATATAACATCAATTTCATGCAGTATTCCACTCAACTTGACTAGAACAATTCTGTATTTGCCCATCAATACTACAAAGATCTCCCCAACTGCCTACAAGACCAAATCAGCATGCAGGAGCAGGGTAAGTCTTGCAGCTTCCAGGAGATGATGTATGTAGCCACTGTCTATGATGATCATTACTAGGAACATAAACATTAATGCACCCATGTCCATACTGCTAAAAATCTGCCTAGTTCCTCTCAACCCTGCGAGAACCCCTCTAACTTATCTTTGCAACAATCTTCATCCAACAATTAGCCCTCATCTACTCCCCATTCCCACAATAAGCAACAATCATCTCCCACCTCAGGCATAACCAACAACAACAACAAAAACAACAATTAGCCTCCTCATCAACAGTCTCCTGCAAAATCCTCTACTCCTACTCTGTCCACTTCCTCCTCTTCTAGCTGACCTCCTGCTTCAAAAAAGGACCTCTTCAATGTTCTGGGCAAGGACAGCAAATTAACTGAAGTAGAGAAACAATGTTATATTGAGAAGAACCTCTATGGCTATTATGGCATCTTTGGCCATCAAGTAGAAATCTGCAAGCGCAAAAAGGTAAATCAAAAGGCTTACAGCCACAAGGCTGAACTCCCTGCCTTGACTTCTGCTCCTGCTCCCACTAAGGGTTCGGAAAAATAAGGAGCAGCCCTCAAGACTCTGTACAGGATGAGGATCACATTGAACTTGTCTGTACACTAGAGAGTTTCTGCCTCAATACATCTGCTCTTTCAAATCCAAATTCTCTTTTTGTTCCTCTTCTTTTCCCTTTTCTTTCTACTGGACAAACTTCTCCTTCTGCTCATACTCTTATTGATAGCAGTTTTATCTATTGCTTCATCAATTCTGATTTCATCCACATATTTTCTGTTTCTATGTTCCCTATCCTGCTGGTCAAGCTAAAGCTTTTTGACAGAACTTCCAACACATATATTGCAGAACTAGCACACCTTCCCACTGTTTTTCTGACTAGTGAATCTATCTCTCTTGACCTTTACATTACTCAGTTAGATCCCTCTTGTGCTATGGTATTAGGACATAACTGGCTTGCCTGCTACAATCTGTTGATTGACTGGGCCTCAAGCAGTATCTCTTTCTGACTGCTACTGCTAAATACCACTACCTCATCCTTTATTCCCTCTTGGACTATGCTGGCCAATGCTCCAGTTTAACTATCTGTTGACACTCCATCTCCACCATCTTCTGCTCCAGATTTACCATCCTCTGCCAAAATTCCTTAGCCTTTCATCTATCTTATCAATGCTACTGCATTTCTCTGCACTTCCCATCTCCCCAGTTCCTGTAATTTCTGTCTTGGCCTCTCTTCTGTCTCTGCTACTGCTGATGCCTCTCAAGTTTCTGATGCACTAGTAGACCTTTCCAATATGCCTGCCAAATATCATGAATTTGCCAACATCTTCAGCAAGACTTGGGCTAATACCCTTGCCCCTCACTGACCCTATGACTTGAAGATCAATATCAAGGAGGGTTCTCAGTCTCCCATCAGTCTGATGTATTCTCTTTCACAAACAAAACTTGCTACCCTCTGAGAGTTTATAGATGAACACCTTTCTATTGGTTTTATTTGTCTGACTTCTTCTCCTCATGGTACCCCTGTTCTCTTCATTCAGAAAAAAGACAGTTCTCTATATCTTTGTGTTGATTTCTGTGGCCTTAAATGCATCACCAAAAAGGATCATTACCTACTCCCTCTTATTTCCAACCTCTTGGATACTCCCTATAAAGCCCACTTATATACTAAGATAAACTTGCAGCATGCCTACCATCTCATCCACATCACTAAAGGTGATGAATGAAAAACTGCTTTTCAGACATGCTATGGTTTCTTTGAGTGGTTGGTAATGCCTTTTGGTCTCACTAACACTCCTACTGCTTTTCAGTGGTTTATGAATAACATCTTTAGTGACCTCCTCAATATTTGCATTACTGTCTATCTTGACAACATCCTCATCTATTCTGATAACCCCACTGAGCATCAGAAACATGTTCATGAGGTCCTCAAGTGGCTCTGAAAATATGGCTTATATACCTGTACAGATAAATGTGAGTTCTATTCTGAGTCCATTGAATATCTTGGATATATTCTTTCTCCCAATGGTCTTAAAATGTCAGAGGACAAGATCAAGATCATTCAAGATTGGCTGCCTCTGAAGAAGGTAAAAGACATTTAATTATTTCTTAGTTTCACAAATTTCTACTGCTAGTTCATTTACAATTATTTTGACATTGTTATTCCACTGATCTACTTAACCTGCAAAGCTATTAAATGATAGTGGGATATATGGTGCTAATCAGCATTTGATTCCTTGAAACAGGCTTTTACTATAGCTCTGATCCTCATCCATTGGGTTTCTGATGCTCAGATTATAGTCAAAACCAATACTTCCAACTATACTCTCACTGCAATCTTCTCAATCATTGCCAAGGACAGTAAAGTACATCTAATTGCCTTCTATTCCCACACCTTCAGTACTGCTGAATCTAATTATGATACTCACAACAAAGAACTCCTAGTGATCTTTGAAGCTTTTCACATCTGGTGCCATTATCTTGAGGGCACATCAATTCCAATTGACATTGTTACTGATCACAAGAACCTTGAGTATTTCTGCACTATAAAAATACTAACCTGCCAACAGGCCTATTGAAGTGAATTCCTCTCCCAATTCCACCTCATTATTAGATTCCACCCTAGTAAACTTAGTACTAAGCCAGATGTCCTGACTAGATATTGGAACGTCTATCTAAAAGGGGGGAATACTGGCTATGCTTCAGTCAACCTGCATAACTTCTGACTAGTCTTCACCAATAAACAGCTATCTACATCAGTATGTGCCACATATCTTTATTCTCCTTCCCTTTGTGCAACCACTATAATTGACTTAGAAAAGCTGCATTCTGACATTATTTCCACTCTTCTATCTGATCCTATCACTACTAAACATTTAGCTAATCCCAAAGGCTACTGGTCAGTCAATTCTGCTAGTTTCCTTCACCTCAACAACAGGATCTACATCCCCAATTCTGACAACCTCTACCTCCATATTATGTAATACAAGCATGACCATATGCTTGCAGGGCATTTTGGTCAAAACAAAACTCTTGAGCTCATATGTTGGGAGTACATCTAGCCCAAAATCCACACTAATGTCAAGGAATTTTGTAAGTCCTGTGTCACCTGCATGCATTTTAAGTCTCAGTGTTATTGCCCCTATAGAAACCTCAAGCAATTGCTGATTCCCAATCGGCCATGGGATTCCATTTCTATAGATTTCATCGAGAAGTTACTGACTTCTTCCAGCTTTGACTCCATCCTTGTAGTCATCAACTGACTATCCAAGCAAGGTATTTTCATTTCTATCTATGACACCATTACTTCTACTGATATGGCCTGCCTGTTTGTACTCTATGTCTTCTTGAAGCATGGTGTTCCTGCTCATGTTACCTCTGACCAGGTTCAGAATTTGTTTCATACTTCTTCCAATTGCTTGGTGAAGCATTGAATATGAAGTTGTATTTTACCTCCAGTTACCACCTGGAAGGTGATGGTCAGATGGAATGTACTAACCAGACTCTGGAACAATATCTCTGAGTCTATTGTAATTACCAACAGGACAACTGGGCTGAGCTCCTTCCACTCATAGAGTTCACATTCAACAATGTACCCAATGCCATCACTGGTGTCTCTCTATTTTTTGCTAACAAAGGGTACCACCTGAACATTACAGTGTATTCTGAGCGCAACCTTGCTTTCACTCAAGCCTGCCAATTTGCAGTTGATCTCAACAATCTATAAGCCACTTTGAAAACAGAAATTGCTGAGGTACAGCAGCATTATAAATGGTCTGCCAACACACACTGCCCTCCTGCTCCTGATTTCCAAGTCAGTCAAAAAGCTTTTGTGAAAGCTAAGTATTTCTGCACCACCCATCCCTCTAAAAAGCTTTCAGAGAAATACCTTGGTCTATATGAAATTATTGTGCAGCCTAGCTCCCATTCCTTCACCCTCTGACTTCCCAAGTCCATGTGCACTGTCTATCCTGTATTATATATATCTATGCTTGAACCATCTACTTCCAATCCATTTCTGACCCACTCTGCTCTGCCTCTGGCTCCAGTCATTATTGATGGAGAGCCCAAGTTTGAAATCACTCACATTGTTGATTCTAAAATCGATTAGCACTGAGCATGCAAGCTCCTCTACAAGGTCATTTGGTTGGGTTATGAAGACACCAAGAATGAGTCCTCCTAGCTTTCTGCTACTGAGCTTGAATATGCTCCCAAACTCATTTCTGACTTCCATACAGCTTATCCCCATAAACTGGGTCCTCTTTCCTCCTTATAGTTATTTGTCTCTTTATTCTGCTTCATTTCCAACTATTTCCATTTTCTCTCTTATGTACAAAAGTCTCATTTCTCTCTCTCTCTCTTTCTTTCTCTCTAATTGTATACCCTTCTATTTCTGCCTCATTCCAAATATTCCTGCTTTCTCTTCTATTTACTCAAAGTCTTGTTATCTCTCTCATCTCTCCACATATTGTAGATCTCCTATTCCACTATATTCCACCATTTTCCATTTTCCTCCAAATATCTCTGCTCTATCCTGATTTTTCCTTATACTCTGTCTCTCTCTCTCTCCATCTTCCTATCTCTCTATTTCCTTTCTACATACATAGTTTCTGTTTTCTGTCTCTCTCTGCACCTTTCTGCTTTTTCTCCAACTATTTCTGTCTTATTTTATTTCTCTCTTTATTCACCTTTTCAAAATTTCACTAAGTTCCTCTTACTGCTTATTTCTGACCTTTTTGATTTTTCTTAATTCACACAAAAAATTCCCAAGAAAAAATACTAAAAAAACTTTATTTCTTCTTTCCAACAATATAGTCTAATTATCTGAGATATGTATACAGTCTCAAGAAGTGGCAAGGAGTGGCCCTGATCTCAATCCTCCTCCATCACATTGTTGGCCTTCTCCTCACTCTCCTTCTCCTCTCCCTCTGTTTGTCCCTCCACTGACTTCCTGTTCTCTGCCAATTCCACACTTGAGCTTACCACCACCATTTGTTCCATCTTCCTCAGCAGGACCTCATCCACAAGGTTGAGTGTCCTCTTAACCCAGTCTACCAGCCTCTCTGCTATGAAGGCCAGTATCCACAATAGGCTATTGTTGGCTGCACTTGGCATCCACTCCCTCTCCCTCATCATTGATATGCACTTCTTCTTTCCCTTGTAGGAGAGGCTGCAGGAATGAGTTGTTATATTACTGTGCAGTATTCAGTCAGTCTCAGCACTTATCAATAATTAGGCACTTACTCCTTAGACTTGGCCAACGTACACCTGATTCCAAGGTCATGACACCTCTGGCAGGTCTTTTTGCCACCCATCACTTCTTTTGGCCAGATTATGATCATCGACCCTCTTCTCCCTCATAGTTCCTTGACAGCTTTGACTACTTTGACTTTGTTGTCATCATCTTTGTCCTTCCATGCCTGCTTCTAACTTGATCCCTCCAACACTGTCTGAGAAGAACCTGCCACAGCCTCTTCTTGAGGCTGGGCCCTGCCTTTTCCCTTAGCCCAAGCCAGTATCTGCCCTCTCTCCTGCTTCTGCTACTGCTGTTCCACTAATACCTAGGCCCTCTTCTCTCACTCTTGCTCCTCCTGTGCAAGTCACTCATATTCCACCTGCTCCCTTTCCAACTGTTCTTCTTTCTCAATCCTTGCCAACTCCTTATCTGCTTATCATTCCTCCTCCTCCCTCCTCAATTGCTCCTCCCTGGCCCTTCTTACTATCTCATCTCACTGATGCTTCTGCTTGGCAAGTTGCTGCCTGCATTCTGCCACAGTACTGGCAGGGGTCTCCAATTGTTGAGTCTGGGAAGGGGGCTGGCTAGATATAGTGGTCAAAGGTAAAGAACGAAAATTTCACCAAGTTCAACTTATATATTGGGGGTGTGTGATTTCTTTCCCATGCATTTGATTTTGGTAACCTCAGAGCTTGGCCTTAAAGAGAGAATACTATTACAACTTATATGTTTCAAATCAATCCCAACTATTACTGATTATTGCTGCTGGTTTCCTATTCTATTCCTACTATTTTATATCTTACCATTTCCTTTGTATATTATTTGTTTCCAAATATTTCCATATACTTCTGCACCTTTCTGATTCACTCCACTTCACTTCCACTCACCTCTTATTCTCACCAATTATTAGTTATTATTCTTCCTTTTATGTCTTTTCTGCTCAATACTGATGTTTCTGCTTTATCCTTCATATTTTCTTTTATACTATGCCCACTGTTTTATGATTTCATTCATATTTCACATGTCACCACCCATCTCTTTCCATATACTTGCTCTTCATAGATCTCTTCTACATCCTTGTTGTCTTCATCACATGTCTGTCACATTGCATAGCTTTTCTATTGATTCTACTTTTTGTTTATCACTTTCTGACATTTACCATAGGTATATAAGTAGCAGATTACAGTCATGTATTCTCCAGTCTGATAATCGACTTAGTTTGACATCCTTGATTATTCTGACTTAAAACTAATTTGTCCTCTTGATTTCCTCTAAGTCCTTACTCTCCTATGTTCCTAAATTGGACCATTGGTAGTGGAATGGTGTAGCACATAAGCTAAAGCCAAGATCCATTTCTGACTTTTTCCAATCTCACATCTCTGTCTCTGCCTCTGCTTCTGTATTGATCATCTCTGACTATTTCTGATTCTTCTACACCTATTCCCTCTCAGTCCCATCTGGAACTTAACATGCCTTGGTCATATAAAGATAATTAAGAGTCATGAAGGGCCTGGCCCCCCCTGTAAGTTTACATATTTGCAAACTTGTGAGTATATTTTAGACTTCAGTGAACCTCAGCACTTTCCTAAATGCTGGAAAGAGCTGCTAGACTTTTGCAGAGAGAACTCTAGGGCATTCTCCTTTGTACACCTTCCTAGAGGATAACAACAGTATAGCTACTCTTCAGTGGTCACTGAATTCTCTAGAGGCCTTTTGGCTTCCAAAAGGTCTGGCATTGGCAGCTGATGGGGGCTGTGCTAGCTTGGCTTTAGCACTCTATATATGTGGGTGACACTGGAGGGTGAGAGCATATTACATGCTTCTTCATCCACCCTTGGGTGTAGAAAGGGCCTATCTTATGGTGTAGGCTGCCATGTTCAGCTGAGCTGCAGGGGATTTCTTCTTGGGTCTTTCATAGATTACTGTAGATACTTCTGTATTTACAACTGGACTGCTACTATGCACTGGTATATAAATTTATGGATTTAAAAAAAATAAAAATAAAAGAAGGGTCTGGTCCCAACATGCTTCTGGGCAGATGGGTCCACCATATAGTGATGGACTGTATGATGCAATAGCCACTCCAAAGAAGAGCAGACCTGTTCAAAAGTGAAGGTATAAGAGAAATCTTTCCTAAGCCACTTCACAAGATGACAACAAACAAGCAGTGCCTGAGCCTGTCTGCTGCCAACAGAAGGGTCCACTGCCCACTGAGCTGAAGCTGGATGATTGGTAAACAAAACCATGTAATGAGCACCTTTCTGTGCATAAGCCACAAAGATGCCTATATGAATAGCATGGAGTTCCACATCCAGAGCAGTAACCCTGCCAGCAGCCTGCTGAGATTGCTGAACCAGCATTCCACTAGACCAAACCCAAGCTGCTAAGATAGCCTAGAATACCTTGTTATGGCCAACTGATGTATCAGTAGCCACAACAATGCAGTCATCCAATGTGATAGCCCTGTCGAGCTCTGCATTCAGCAACTGCAGCATGTTGACATCATCTTCCTTAGGATCAAACTCAACAAGCTGTATACAGTCCATAAACCAGTCTAGTAATTGCTGTCCTAGCTGAGCCTCTGAAGCATCAGTGTCAAAGGTCTCCAGGGTGACTGGCTGGGAAAGATACAACAATGTATCAACAATAGCAGACCAAACCTTCTCAACTGAGCAGCCCAGTCTGGTAAAATGATACTAATGTGGATTGGTACTGGGAAACTCACACATTTCCAGGAACTGCCTGGAAGGGTGTGTAGAAGAAAGAGTGAGGACCCTGTATGCTGCCCAGGCTCTCAGCTTCTTAAGATGCAAATAAATAGGGATGGGGCCTGCCAATGCCTCAACCCTACCCAAAGGAGAGGTGCGAAAAACAGCAGCCACCTTAACCACAATCCAGGAAAAGTCCACATCACCTTTTCTGTTTAACCTCACTCCTCTGGTATGATCCCACCTGCAAAGAGCAGTGCCCAAAGGGCTGTGTGGAACAACATGTATCAGACTACAAGACATTGTAGGTATAAACAGTCGTTCGAGGGCGCTCACAACTTTCCACCCAGAATTAATTTCTAGAGAGCTAGCAAAAGGGGATGATTATATTATTTGATGGCTAAGTACTACATCATGCTATTTTCACCGTCTGCCGTATCATGATTAACAACTGACCAATCTGAGCAGCATGAAACAATAACATACCTTGACGTATAACAACTGGACAACTTTACCAACTTGCTCTAGGGTATCAATCGCAGCACCATATCTATTCTATTTCCCCGCATTTTGGTCAACCAAAGTCTTCAGAAAGCCGGAGTGGAAGGAATAGAGAAATGGTGCTCATGTCGACTTCTGGCTCATCGAATACAAGTAGACATCCTCGTCCTTGATCGAGGACGCCATGGAATACTTTATCCAGGATCATCTGCGACAACCTATCATGAACACACGATTGCAAGTCAGAATATGCACACAGAGGAGAAAAAAATGACAAATGGCGTATTTGGCTTCAACAGCTTGTTGACCCTGACCAACTAACGATGTGGCATGTGGGGTCTCTATGACAGAATAAGGTTCAATAATTCATAGGAGGTTTTATTCGAGGAGGGTGTTGCGAGATGTGATCGAATTGTTGGGTCTGACGAGAGTTCTATGTATTGCATCATATCACAAACCGGAAAACAGACAGATGAAATTGGCAGAGGGTGAATAACGAGATCTCACACAAATAGAGGGTAAGACGAACCATGTTTGTAGTCAAATAAGGCTTTCTCAAAGTCTGCGAGGTTATGTTCTAAATGTGCCAGTGTGATAGCTCGCATGGTCTCCATGTTATGTAGATGAACGTATTTAACAGTGAGTTTGTTAGTTAAAAGCAAGGTAACATCTTTGGGCTGAAATGAAAGAAAAATGTTGCAATGAGTCGCAAGTCACCCGACAATGGTAGATGGGGAGAGAACCAGGGACATACGGGGTTAAGCATGACTTTACACAAAGACATATACTTCAACGTGTCAAGTGCTCCATCGTCTCCTCGAGAAGACAAATTCTCACACGATTCAAAGAAATACGAATAGGTGGTGGTGTAATCTTTATCTTCAGCGTGGAGAATACCGGATTGAAGATCAAGAGACGCTTGGAGCATGGGTGGACAGTAGATCGAGTTTGCAGCCGTTCGTGTGGATGTCAGGGCGGCCTGTCATATGAGCGTACAGAGAGCATGTCAGGGTGAGATAAGAATAGAAATGGGGAAAGCGGGAGGGAGAGGCGTACTTTTGGTAGGTTACCGATACCGTGGTATACTCGGCTTTCAAGAAGATGTACCTCTGTAAAGAATCTAAGGATCATCCTATCATCTAGATGTTTGAGTTCGGCGAGGAGGTTGTCGATGAGCATGAGTGCGAGTTGGAACTGTCGTGATTCTAGCTGTCTACACAAGTCAAGATTAATCCATGCCAAAAAATGCGATGAGAGAATGACCAGACATACAGGCCGACAAGACGAGTTTCGAGACTGTGTTTGAGGAAAACGCATTTTTCTGCTTTGGCCCAAGCGATGTTGTCTGTGAGAGTGTTAATTTGGGTTTTTTGACTGTTTGGAATGGCGGAGAAGAAGTCAAGGAGGGTTCGAACTTTGTTATAAAGCGGTAAGCGTGCTGTGTGT
>KQ962721.1:7342-19159 GCA_001563735.1 Leucoagaricus sp. SymC.cos
TAGCCTAGGATACTGTACAGGGGGAGGGCCAGAGACAACTAAATAAAGTACAACACAGCCAAAGTCTAAATTGTCTGTTGAAACCAGCAACCATCTAATGCTCCTCTTGAAACAGGGGCCTTGTCGATATTTCAGTTCTGCCAGGTATGGCCAAGTGAGCACCTGCCCATACACTCAACCACTGGTGTCTTCTGAGGGATAACTGGACATGCCAACTGCCTTAGCAGTGACACTCGGAGGGGGTGATGAGGTGTGGCACCATGACATGTACAGCACACAGCATGCAGGCATGGGGCTCCTGCAGGGATCAGGCCCTAGGGGAGGCAGCACAGAGGGGTTACCCCTGCAAGGACCTGGGAAGTTGGCAGCCAGCCATAAGACCAGCATACCAGGAAGAAGGGAGGGACGGAGGAGCGAACTCGACTCAATGCCCCAAAGAGAAGAGGACCCCAGTGATAGAGTGGCACTGGAGCCGAGGAGACCAGTGGGAAGCCAGCCCAAGAGAAGGAAAATGAGTCAAGTGCAAAAGAGTGCTCGACCAAAATAGCGGCCACTTACTCAGCGAAACCACAGATTTGAAACCAGGGGGCCACAAGGGTGACTGGGGGGAATGCATGGCCTGAGTGTAGCACAGGCGTACCCAAGCCAGCAAAGGGCCCAACCCAACTGCCGAAGCAGAAGGGGGCCAAAAGGCCAGGCCAGGAGAGAGGGGATGCCAACCCAGGCAAGGCCTGAGAAGGCATGGAAAGAGGTGGAGGAGTACAGCTGAAGCATGCTCAACTCAACACCAAGAGAGCCAAGATGCACCAGAACATCCAGTGCACCCTGCAGTAAAGAGTGGACATCATGAACCCTAAAGCGACGAGGATAGCGGACTGTGAGTAACCCTAGGAGGGCAGCAAGACTGCAAGGGAGAGAGTACCCCAGAGCAAAGGTGGTAGTGTGTGGGAAAGAAGGGTTGCCAATAGTCATTATCACTCTCTCCATGTTTCTGCAAGGTATAGAATCAATTGGGCATGATGAAGTAGGTGGGAGTGGATATTTTAAGTGAATCAGCATCATGTCATTGAAGGAACTTGTGAACCCATGTACCTCCACCTTCACTCTGGGGTGCCTCCTCCTCCGCAGTCTTGCCACCCTCTTAGGGTCACTCACAGTCTGCTATCCTCATCACTTTAGGGTTTGTGACATCCATTCTTTACTGCAGGGTGCACTGGTTGTTCTAGTGCACCTTGGCTCTCTTGGTGTTGAGTTGAGCATACTTTGGCTGTACTTCTCCACCTCTTTCCATGCCTTCTCGGGCTTTGCCTGGGTTGGCATTCCCTCTCTCCTGGCCTGGCCTTTTGGCCCCCTTCTGCTTCGGCAGTTGGGTTGGGCCCTTCGCTGGCTTGGGTGCACCTGTGCTGTGCTCAGGCCATGCATTCCCCCTGGTCACTCTTGTGGCCCCCAGTTTCAAATCCACAGTTTGCTGAGTAAGTGGCTGCTATTTCAGTCAAGTGCTCTTTTGTGCTTGACTCATCTTCCTTCTCTTGGGCTGGCTTTCTGCTGGTCCCCCTTGGCTCTGGTGCCATACTACCACTGGGGTTCTCTTCTCTCCAGGGCATTGAGTTGAGTTTGCTCCTCCGTCCCTCCCTTCTCCCTGGTATGCTGGTCTTATGGCTGGCTGCCAACATCCCAGGTCCTTGCAGGGGTAACCCCTCTGCGCTGCCTCCCCTAGGGCCTGATCCCTGCAGGAGCCCCATGCCTGCATGCTATGCACTGTGCAAGTCACAGTGTCATATCTCATCACCCCCTCCGGGTGCCACCACTAAGGCGGTTGGCATGTCCAGTTATCTCTCAGAAGATGCCGGCAGTTGAGCGCATGGGCAGGTGCTCACTTGGCCATACCTGGCAGAACTGAAATATCGACAAGGCCCCCATTTCAAGGGGGGCATTAGATGGTCACTAGTTTCAATGGACAATTTAGACTTCAGCTGTGTTGTACTTTATTTAGTCATCTCTGGAAAAAAAAAAAAAAAAAAAAAGAAGGAACTTGTGAAGGGCATGGGCATCTTTAATAGCTGCAGGTCCTATCATGCCATCTGCTGGGGTGTCATTGGAGTTGTAGTCATCCATTTCAATGTCTTGTTCTTGGACTATATCTATGGGTGGTTCAGTGGGGTCTTCTGTTGTAGCTGGGGCTGGGAGAGTGCATTTGCCAGTGGGGAGTGGGACAGGATATGGATCAGTGTGTGCATAGGACTGGGTGACTTTGGCAATGTGGTTGACGATGAATTGTTTACCAATGTTGTTGCACTCATGAAGACGTTCTGCAAGTATGCATTGGAGGGAGTGTGCCTTGGGCACAAGACATGCAGTGCAGGCATAATGGAGGGTAGTGGAGATGCGTTTGACAAAATCTTGAGTATCTGATCCATGATGGCTTCCAGCACACAATTCAATAACATTCCCTTCCAGGTCTGCTAAGATCATGGTGAGGCTATGTGCAGATTCGACAAAAGCCTGGAGCTGTTCTTCCAGTACTGTGAGGGCATTGATGGAGCAAGTGAGATCATTATAGAGGTATAGTGGGTCTCAGAGGACTTGATTGCGTAGCTCTACTTCCTCCATGTTGACACGTCCTAAGTTCGAGGTTGTCATTTTCTCAGTTGGCTTAAAGGCTAGTGGTTTGACTTGGGCTGTGGTTCATTTGGCTGCTTGGAGGGTAGTGGGTAAGGGGGCTTCGGACTTTCTGGAGGTCGACAAGAGAGCTGTTGCAGTTGGGTAAGGTTTGATGAATGACATTGCAGTTGACAGAATGGTCATATTCAGCAGTGACAATAGAGGCAGTGATGATGATGATGAGGGTGGTAGAGGCAATTGTGAAGATAGCAATGTAAACTCGTTTGGGAGTGACTAGTACTGGAGTGATAGCCAGGTTGTGTTGACTGGGTCTGTTGCCTCTGGTATGGCTTTTTATCTGGTTTTCGAGTTTCACCCCCCTCCCCAATTAGGTTTGCTCTGAGAACCTATCAAGGTATTCTTGAATTGCCTCCTCCATATTTGACAGATGGGACTTGGGTAACCATTGATCTTCCTCATCACTGTAGCCTTTCCAGTGAACCAGATACTGGACCCCTCTACCTCATTTTTGGTGTCCTCAGATCTCTTCCACTTCCTATTCTTCCTCAGCATTGATCAAGTCCAGTGGTGGAGGTGGAGGTTGCTGTTGGACCAGAAACTCAGGTTTTCTCACCAGTGACAGGAGAGCCTCATTGAACACATCATGAATAACCCATTGAGGTGGTAGCTTGAGTTGATATGCTCCATTCCCAACCACTTCTGAAACTGGGAAGGGTCCATACCTCCGATAATCCAGTTTCTTGCTTGGTTGATTTGTCGTGATGTTGGATGCTTCCAACCACACACTATCCCCTACTTGGTAGTTTTGGGTCTCCTTCTGTTTCTTATTATATATGACCACCATGCTCTTCTGGTTTTGTTCCATACTATTCATGGCTATCCCCCATGCTGTGATGAGATTGGTGATGAATTCTTCCACTGCTGGTGCTGGTGAAGATACTGCAGTAATCCCCTTCCATGGATGCCTCCCGTAGTTCAAGTAGAATGGGGAATGGTGTGTTGCTGAGTGTTGCTTGTCATTGTAATAAAACTCTGCTGCAGCAAGCCATGATGTCCAATCATTTTGTTTATAGCTGACATATTTCTGTAGGAAGTTCTCAACTTCTTGATTGATCCGCTCTGTCTGTCCATCTGTTTGGGGATGGTATGCTGTTGACAGGGCCCATGTGATCCCAAGGGCTTTATATAGACCTTCCATAAACTTTGAAGCAAACTGTGGTCCTTGATCACTGATGATTTTTCTTGGTATCCCATGCAATTTCCAGATATGATCTCGATATAGAGTGGCTAGTTGTTCTGCTGTCAGGGATGTAGTGGTGGGTAAGATGCATATCATCTTGCTGAAACGGTCCACTACAACAAGATAGCATCATGTCCATTGGAAAGGGGTAATAGTCCAATCAGATCAACTGAAATCTCCTCCTATGGGTATGTGGGGACGGGCAGAGGGTGTAGTGGTGCTGCTTTTTGTTTTCGATGAATCTGTGTCCTTTGGCATATGTCGCAGCCCCCCACAAACTTCTTCACATCTCGTCTCATTCCAGGCCACCAAAAGTCTCTGGATAAGACTTCTCTTGTTCAGTGCTGGCTGGGATGTCCTGCATCTAGGGCATTATGGAACTTCTGTATGATTTGTGATCGTAGATCATTTCTTGGTAGGACATAGATTCTTCCTTGATACTGAACCAATCCATCGTTTTCTCTAAATCCTTTGGATGGGTCATTGAGTTCCTTTATTACCTTGGTTTCTCGGACTTTGCAGTTTTGGATTTGTTGTTCAATGTCCATTCCAATAATGACCTTGAAATGTGCTTCCCGTAGTAAAATGATGGAGATGGTGGTATCATTCTTGATGTCTATCTTCTGTATCATGTTTTTAAGGAAGGTGACTTCCTTGTCATCTTCCTTCCAATTGGGTTTGTCATGGCAAGAGAGGATGTTGGCTTTTGTGTTGGTTTTGCCAGGGACATGTCTGATGATAAAGTCATAGTCTTGTTGCTTGAGGTACCATCACATCTGTCTCCCATTGAGTTTTTGTGGTTTCCTAAAATACTTCAGGTTTTCATGGTCTGTCCAAACTTCAAATGTTTCTCAAGCATCCAAGAGGTATTGTCGCCATATTTGCAGTGATTCCATGATAGCGAGGAGTTCTTTGTCATAGATTTCATAGTTTCATTCTGCTGGACTCATGGTATGTGACATAAATGTGATTGGATGCCACTTGTTGTTCTGTTCTTGAGACAGAATGGCACCTATGGCATATCCTGATGCATCAGTTTCTATGCAGAATTTGCCATCTGGTTGGGGGAGGGTCAATACAGGTTCTTCCATAATGCATTGTTTCAGCATATCAAATGATCTTTGTTCGTCGGGTCCCCATTTCCAGTCTGCTTTTCCTTTGAGGGCATTGAGTGGTCCAGCAATGTTGCTAAACCCTTCTATGAACCTTTGATAGAAGTTGACGAAGCCTAGGAAGCTTTCCACTCCTTTGATACTCGAGGGAGTGTTCCAGTTCCTGATTGCTTTGATCTTCTGTTGCTCTATCTTGACTTTTCTGTTTCCCACCTCAACCCCTAGAATTGGTACTTTTGACACTCCAAATTCACACTTGGATCATTTGAAATATAGGTTATGTTTGGCTGCGATCTTCAGGAATCGGAGGGTCTGTTCTTGAAGTTCCTTTTCTGACTGGGCTGGAATGACAAAGTCATCCATGTAGTTTGTTAACGTGCCATCATAGATCATCTCCCTAAAGATGGTAGTCATCATTCGTGAGAAGGTGGCAGGGGAGTTGCATAGGCCAAAGAACATGACTGTGGGTTCAAATAGTCCGCGATTGGTTAAGAAGGCTGCTTTCCATTTGTCTTCTTCTTTGATGTGGATGTTGTTATATCCCCAAATGATGTCAAATTTATTGAAAACTTTGGCATCCTTGAGTTGATCTACTACTTCACTGATGAGAGGGATGGGCATTTTGTCCTTAACTGTATACTGATTGATTTTCCGATAGTCTTGTACCAGTTGTTTTGATCTGTCCTTTTTTGGGATAAAGAAACATGGAGCAGCATACTGTGACTTTGAGATTTGTATCCTTCCTGACTTTAGGTTTTCATCTATAAATGCATTGAGCTCTTCTTCTTCCTTTAGAGTCATGGGGTATATTTTTGCTCAGAGTTCTGGGGGTGCATTTTCCATTAGTTTGATCTTGTGGTCCCATTGTGTGTGATCAGGGAGCCTGTCAAAGTTGGTTTTGTTGAACAGATGGGTATACTCCATCATGTAGGCTGGTAAATTGGCTGCCACAGTTGGATCAGGTTGTTTTTCTTCTTCATCAGGGTCTCATATTTGGAGTTTTTGAATGTGGGGTTCAACCCATATATTGCGATGAGGAATGTTGCAACTAGGGGGACACCTCGTAAATTTGACAATACTATTTTCCCAATCAATTTCAGGGTTATGGTGTGTTAGCCAATCATGCCCTAAAAACATGTCTGCAGAGTCCAATGTCATGACTACTACTTTGATTTGTTCTTGGTGGCCATGGGTGTCAAGTGTGACATCAGCATAGTGGGTTATGGGTTTATGGCCACTTGGGGTACCATCTGCGTTGAAGACTTCAAAAGGGGCAGTGATTGGTTTTACTGGTATTCCTAGTTCCTGGATCTTGTCTTCTGATATGCACATATGAGTGCATCCTGAATCGATGAGAGCCTTGATTGTTGCTTGTTGATTTACTGTGGGGGTGGTGAGGAGTTCGTGCTGAGAGTTTCATTGTTGAGGGATAATATATTGTGGAGACTGGAGAACAGAAACTCTATGTTTATAGGCTTGAAAGTTTACACATCCTGCTTTGAGCCTTCTACAAAACCCTCCTTGTTGGCTTTCCTTTCTTCCTCTGATACTTTCATTATGCTTCTGAAGCTGGGTTTATTTCATTGTGGGGCTCTGCAGTATTTGGAAATGTGGCCAAACTTGCCACAGTTGAAACATTGAGGTTTGTTGGCTGGATCGTGTGTGGTCTTTGGTTCAGTGCAGTTCTTTGTGATGTGGCCAAATTTGCTGCAACTAAAGCATTTGGGATTTCCCTTGTCAACATAGTGTGGTGTTTGGGATGTTATATGTCCAATTTCCATAGGTTGTCCTTGTCCTCCATATGTGACACCACTATCTGAAAGGTGTTGTCGTTTCAGATCAGCAACTTCATATCCTTTTCCAACAGTATTAATGGATTCCATCCATTCCTTGTAAGTAGTTGGTTGGTAGTTGCTGGGGTATCCCATGATGGTTTTAATGACATCAGGGCGAACATGTTTCTTCAGTAGGAAGAGGGCGTGGCCATCATCTATGTTGGCTTTGTGTTTGAGGACTTTGAATTTGATTAAGAAGTCTTGAATGTGCATTCTTCCTTGCCTGAATTCCTCAATTCTCCATTCTGCTTCTCCTGATCCCATTTCATCTGCAAACCTTCCTTCTAACTCCTTGGCCCAATTATTCCAGTTAAAGGTTGCCCACCATGCTTCTGATATTAAGTCCTTCATTGTGACAGATGCAAATAATCCTGCTGTTCCTCCTTTCATCCTAGCGAGTACCACTGTGACTCACTGTCTGTTATTGGTAATATCATTTCCTGCAATGTAGAGTAACATGCTCCTCCACCAATCTTCCCATTTCACTCTTGTTCCATTGAAGTACCCTGGTTTGGGTAGGAAGGACTTGGTTTGAGTTTGTATTATAGTTTGTGGGGCTAGTTGTGGTTGCGTATCTATTCCTTCATATTCTTGAGACATTCCTGTGCTGTCTGATTCTTATGATGTCGACTGTCTGCTAATGTTGAGTGACCCTAGTGCTTCCGATAAGTGTTCTATTCCTTGGGCAGATTCTCCTTCTGCTTCTTCATGTTCTGGCTCAGGTTTGGGTTCTTCTTTGTCTGTCTCTGTCAATGATTCTTCTGGCATCTCATTGTCCCATTCTTCTTGCAATATTCACTGTATGTATTCTTTGTCTGCCAGTTGCTCAGCTATGCTTGCTGCTAATGCTTGTTGTCATTTTCCTTTGGCTGGATTGTCCTCTTCATAGAACCGATGTCGCTTATGCCTTTGTTCTGTTTGGCAAGGTGAGTTGGTGACGCTTTACCAAATGTTACAACCTTCTGAGTGAACTCAGGTTGCAACTTAGGCAAAGGCTTGAGGGCAAGTAAGGGAAGAGTACAATTGGTAAAGCATGAGGAATACAGTGCTCTATCTAGAGTACTTATACTAGGGGAACAAGGTAACTCAGAGTACACATGAGCAGGGAGCACAGGGTAATACTAGGTAGTAGAAAATAGGAAACTACAGTCCGTAGAACTGTCCAGAGTAATCTACCCAGAGTCATAACAAAAGATTTGATCCAGTTGTTCCATCTTGTATTGGTTGCCCAGTGCAATGACAGGGGCAAGATCGGGTTGGTCAATAGCAGTGAGGAGAAATAGGAGATGAACTTGATATCATCTGGTTTGTGGGTTGGTCTGGTGGAAGATGTGGTTGGATGCTATAGTCATTAAATACAGTGGTAGAGACTCCAGCATGAGAAAGGGGAATGAGAGTGACTCAGATTGGGCATCATCAGATGGGTTGGCTTTGATGTTGGTCTTGTCGATTGAGAGCTTTGATGAAGATAGCTCTTGGGAAGAGTTGCTCATTGTTGGGGATAGTTCACCATGGGATGGAGATGATGTCAGGATAATTGGAGGGGTGGGCCAGGATTGGGATGGGGGTATTGGGTCAGGTAGAGATATGCTCACTAGGGTTGCTGGTTTGGGGAGGAGAGTGATGTGGCCTGAGTTCTTCTTCTTGTGTTCTATTACAATTAGCTGGAGCAGGTATATGAGGTTGTCGAACTCAAGCTAGGCTGGATTGCGATGTGGAGGTGGGCAATTGGGGTGAATAATGGAAGAAAGAACTCATGATTGATTCCTCAGTTGAGGATTTTCCAGATACTGGCAGCCAGTATGCCCAGGACTATATTGGTAGCAACCAGGGCAGTGATAGTATACACATTCTGATTTGATATGACCCAATTGATGGCAGTGGAAGCATCTTCTTCCATATTCTGGTGGGGAGGAGGAGGATCATTGGAAAGAAGTTGTCTGAGGTTGTTGATTTCCATCATCATCATTGTGGTTAGCCAGCTCCCAATTTTTGTTATGTACCAGGAGGCTTGGGTCTTCAGTCAGAGTTGATCAAGGAGCATCATTAGGGTGAGGAATATTCTTCATACATGTCTCTCTATGTTGTATATCTCATTGCGAAGTTCCTGTCCACTTTGCAGTACAATCAAATAGGAGGAACCTTTGACAAATCTTGAGATGGTGATGGGGGAAGTCACTGTTATCCAAGTCCTTATAGCTCTTGATGGCATCATGGTATGCAAGTGTGGCATGGCATTGTTGACAAAGTGCAGTAAGGATGCTCGACCAGAAGGTGTTGACCAAGGTAGCCATTTGTGGATTATCATTATAATAGGCAAACATGGAGGAGCAGGTTTCTCTAGCACAATCAATGGTTGAAAAGAGTTGGGCCTGTATCTGAGCTGTGGTGGTGGGGGTTGGCAGTGAGAAGCAATAGGGGCTTTGATGTCAAGGACTGTAATCAGTGGGGGAGGTTGTGGTATATTGGTTGGAACTAGTGGCATTGGTTGTGTATCCTGTTGATATTGGGTCTGGAGACTGGGGAGCAGTGTGGTAGAGCCTGGAATGGGTAGAGATATCTGACTGGCTGTCAGTGGCAGTGTTGGAGGAGAAGTGGTGATCCACTCATTCAAGATGCTGTCAGAGGTACTCTTGTTTGTCATCAAAGCACCATTTGATATTGGGGTGAAAGAAGAAGAGCATGTCAAGGTGTTCCCAAGGTTGGATGTCATCAGACATGTGGAGGCACAGTGGTGCAGTATTTGGAATTTAAAGAAAATAATGTCAGGGGTGAGAAGTTTGGTATGTTAGGAAGAGGAGTGGGAATATGGTGGGGGTTTTATATTTTGTATGAGCAGTACTTTCACTTGATTGGCTTGAAGTGGGTTTCTGCATTGTTCTGGGGTAATTTATTTGTGACTTTATACTCCCTGAGTAGTTCTTCTAAGTATTTGAGATCATCCTCCCATTTCCAAGTATCGTTGGATGGAGAATAGTTTTTTCACCTAATTAGGTACTTCATACCCTGTGGAGTTCTCTTGTGCTTGATAATCTTCTTGACTTCATATTCTTCGAAACCATCCACAAGATCAGGTGGTGAGTCAAAGAAGTTAGGACCATATTGAGAGGTTTCCTTCCTTATATGGAGTGAGGAGTAAAGCATGGAACTAGTTGTGAATTTTCCAATTTTGGGGTAGGTCAAGTTTGTAGATGACTGATGAGAGTCTTCAATATATTTGGAAAGGTCCTTCAATCTTTTGGGTGTATTTCTGTGAAGTGTCCTTGTTTGCTGCAGTGGCAAGGTTTCAATTGTTAAGCCAGACTTTCTGACCAACTTTGAAGGGTTCCCAATTTGGGTTATTGTAGCGTCCAAGCATTACTTGTCTAGCTTTCTTGTGGGCTTCTAGGGCAAGTTGGTGAGATTTCTCTAGTTGCTTAAGACATTCATCTATGGTGGGTACTGTGGTTGGTTCTGTGGTAGGATAGGTTTGGGGGTTATAGCCATAGAGCAATTTGAAGGGAGTGTGTTTCTGTCCAGTGTGGCACTGTGAGTTGTGAATGAATTCCACAGTTGATAACATCTTTTTCCATTTTCAGAGATCTCTATCACAGTAGATGGTGAGGTATTTTTGGATTTCTTGATTGAAGCATTCTGTGGTTCTGTCAGTTTGTGGGTGAAAGGCAGTAGAGAGTGCTTACTCAATACTGATAGCTTTGGTGAGGCCTTTCATGAAGTGCAATGAAAAACAGGGATCACAATCACTGATGATCTTTTTGGGAATTCCATAGCATGAAAATACTTTTTCATTGAGTAGTTCTGTGATTTTCTTGGAGGTGACCATTTCTGATGTTGGGACAAGTATTATCCCTTTCATAAGACTGTGGTCCACCACAGATAATATGCAGTTGCAGCCATCTATGGGCAGTAGATTGGTGATCAGGTCCATGGAAATTTGGGTGAATGGGGTGGTGGATTTAGAGGCTATGATGAGCATTGGGGGTGGTTTGGTGGGATGTTAGTTGATTTTGAATTGCTGGCATTTACCACATCCATTGATGTAGTTCATGACAAAGGATTTCATACTGGGCCAATAAACAAATAATTGGAGTTTTCAAAGAGTTTTAGCAATTCCTGGGTGTCCTGTAGTAGGAATGTTGTGGCAGTGTTGTACAAGTTGGCATTTTATGACAGGGTTATTTGGGATGGATAGTTTGCCATTTACACAAGGCAATCCTTCAAATCCTGGGGATTTTCAAATGAGGGTGGTGGTGGCATCATCAATAATATTTAATTCTTCTTTGTCAAAGAATTTATTGGGGAGTGTGGTGATGTTGTGATTATCTTTATCTGTCAGTTCATAGTCAGGGCAATGAGATAAAGTGTTGGTGGGTCCATTCTTTCATCCAGCTATATGTTTAATTTTGAGGTTGAATCTTGAAAGATATTGGGTCCAGCATGCTTAGTGTCAGCTGAGATCCTGAGGTTTTCTCCATCTTTTCAGATTTTCATGGTCTGACCAGACAATAGTTTTGTGAGGGGATCTTTCAATGTAGTGTCTCTATTCTTTGAGGGCATGGATGATGGCAAAGAATTCTTGTTCAGAACAGTGATAATTGTGTTCTGTGGCAGTGAATGATTTGGAAAGATATGCAATGGGGTGTTTGGCACCATTGTCATCTTTTTGCAGAAGAACAGCTCCTGAAGCAAACTGTGATGCATTGCACTCAATTTTGAAGAGTTTTGCATAGTCAGGTATAAGCAGTATGGGTTCTTTGAGAAACTTTTCCTTTAGTTGGGTAAATGCCATGTTGCATTCTGGCATCCAGGTAAAGGGTTTGTTCTTGCTCATGAGCACATTAAGGGGTCATGCATGGTCAGCATATTGATGAACAAATTGTTGGTAGAAATTGCAGAATCTAATAAATTTTTGGACATCTCGAGTGTATTTAGGTGTAGGCCAATCTTTGATCCCTTTTAGTTTAGTGGGGTCCATTGAGACTGAGTTGGGTTTGATGATAACACCAAG
>KQ962722.1:29290-48153 GCA_001563735.1 Leucoagaricus sp. SymC.cos
GAGGTGGTGGATTGGAAGCGAAATGAAGCATGGTCCGGCGGGAGATAAGATAGCCAAATCTATTCAACCATTGATGCCCTGCAAGCCATCTAGCTGAGAATTGCACAGTAGGAGGCCATTCAATGCTTTCCCGAGGAACCGATGGTCACGCAAATTTCCCTCTTCATCCCGGCTCGGAATCGCTTCGACAATGAGGGAGTGGACTGCAGATTGCCGTGTGACTGCCCCGGCATTGAAAAGCCGGTTGCTCCAGGAACAATCAATGTCGGAGTGATCACAATCTTCGATGTGGCAAAAGATAACAACTTGCTTTGCCTGTTTGAAAACATCTGCCAACTGGTCCAGCTCGTTTGTCCTCTGCCTGCCAATTTCCTCATCGTTGATGACCAAATGGTCGGAGGGCAGAATTTGTCCAACCAAAGGTACTCGACACCATCTGTTTTCCCTTTGATGTTCCTCTTTGCCCTCGCATCCTCGCTCAGAACCACCTTTGCGATTTTCTTGCGGTTGCCAAGACTGCTTCCGCGTTCCTTCTGGGTCAATCTCTGGCTGGAGATCCAACCCACCACCTGAGTCAAAGAATAGGCACTCGGCACCATCCACTGAGTAACTGATCGCGATATATTGCGAAAAAAGGAGCCTCTTTTCCGATGGTTTACTCCCAGCTGGGTGCTCTGGGTCATTGTGCTCATCTCCATCCGCTGCTCGTACTCCATCTCATTTTGCAACACAATCTTCGTTTCCCTGAACTTTACTTCCAGTAACCATCTTGGCTTAGTACCAGCAACGGCCTATTGGCCGCTCGAGTCGATCTGCACCTTCTCGGCCGCAAGTGGCCTGGGAGGCTCGAGTAGGGCAGCGTCTGGAGTATTTGACCATTCCATGCCCCACAAAATTTGCTTTATCACTTCTTTCTGGGCTTATTCGTAGCAGACGGGAGGAAAATGGCAATTGGCACAAAAAGTGTGGCGAATATGAAGCACAAAAGGTTACCCAGGCCATGTCACTCGCTGTCCAGTTTTCTCCCAAATAAAACGGCACTCTTCACGCCAGGATCCTCCTGAATAATGCGACCACGTCGAATCTGTGTGACGAAGAAATACCAGGATTCACCAACTCCGGACATGAGTCGATTTGAGCCTTTCCAAGCAAAAAGAAATCAGTATCGTGTAGAACCACCTTTGCGATTTTCTTGCGGTTGCCAAGACTGCTTCCGCGTTCCTTCTGGGTCAATCTCTGGCTGGAGATCCAACCCACCACCTGAGTCAAAGAATAGGCACTCGGCACCATCCACTGAGTAACTGATCGCGATATATTGCGAAAAAAGGAGCCTCTTTTCCGATGGTTTACTCCCAGCTGGGTGCTCTGGGTCATTGTGCTCATCTCCATCCGCTGCTCGTACTCCATCTCATTTTGCAACACAATCTTCGTTTCCCTGAACTTTACTTCCAGTAACCATCTTGGCTTAGTACCAGCAACGGCCTATTGGCCGCTCGAGTCGATCTGCACCTTCTCGGCCGCAAGTGGCCTGGGAGGCTCGAGTAGGGCAGCGTCTGGAGTATTTGACCATTCCATGCCCCACAAAATTTGCTTTATCACTTCTTTCTGGGCTTATTCGTAGCAGACGGGAGGAAAATGGCAATTGGCACAAAAAGTGTGGCGAATATGAAGCACAAAAGGTTACCCAGGCCATGTCACTCGCTGTCCAGTTTTCTCCCAAATAAAACGGCACTCTTCACGCCAGGATCCTCCTGAATAATGCGACCACGTCGAATCTGTGTGACGAAGAAATACCAGGATTCACCAACTCCGGACATGAGTCGATTTGAGCCTTTCCAAGCAAAAAGAAATCAGTATCGTGTGTGCTGAGATTAGTCCGAAGGACCTACTCGGCTGAAGGCGTTAGTATAGGGACTGGTGTACAAGCTTAGCCGAGAGCTTCACTTATGTGGTTATGGTTGATGACGCCAATGATGAAAAGCTCATGAACCGTCGCAAGTACCCTACAATCGCGTCGTAGCTGCGCCAACTTTGTCAAGAAATCCTTCACAAGCACGAGGGCAACCTACCAGGGGCTTAAATTAGAACTTATCATCGGTCAGCAGACAAGAAAACTAGTGGCTTAGGAGTTGTCCCAACGACTTCGTTAACTTGAAGATGTGATTAACTGTCAATGTCACAGTTGAGCAACATTTGGGAGGCAATGAAAAGTTGTGGTATACCATTGGCTCACCCCACGGAGTATTTGGGGTACCGTGATGAAGCCGAGGGAATATTGAGCGACAACTTCGATTCTCGGGTTGTTAGGGCCATTTTTGAGTGTAAAGTTAGTCTATGCTTTGATTCTGTGGCGTCTTGTGCAACAAAATCGTCGAGAGTGATTTCCATGTGCTTGATCCAGGGAAGTAGAGGACTTGGCGAGGAACGAGTGCGATTTCTCGCGAACAAGTGACCTGTCACAGGGAGTAAGTCACTAAACAAGAGTCACTACATACACCATCTTGCCTTGATACTTGGATTTCAAGCGTGTAAGGCGTCGAAATATCTCTTCTAAACCTGTTCTGGCCACACAATCTCTTCGACATAGAACACCATATGTCTGCACACCCATCGAGATGCACGCGATGAACTCAACTCTGCTAACATGTGGTGACTCTCCTGCTTCGACCCAAAACGACCCATGATACCAATCGCAACCCCCTGAGCCCCAACCACCAACAGGAGAGCTCGCGAACCCAGGACACAAAGCTCGATAGGCACTCGAGTCTCGAGAGCACACAACAAAACTCTTGCACATACACGCACGACGCGACACATGACATAACGCACGATGCGACACACGACACAATACGCGACGCAAGTGATAACACGCTCCGCGACCCATTCCCGACCCGCTGGATGAGGTTTTCGGGCCCTACTATATGTTGGCCTCCGGCCTTACAAATGTTGGCGTTCACGCCTTATTAAAATGTTGGCATTCGAGCCTTATTAAATCGTTGACTTTCGAGCCTTATTAAACTGTTGTTGTCTGCACCTTATTGAATGTGGCCTGTGGCCTTGTTAGACATTGGCCCTCATGCCAAATGGAAGCCGGCATTCATGATGGCCATTGTACAGATTAGAGTGTGAACCGTTGTGCCCGTTGAGTCATGTCATCTTCACCTCGACTTCTTGAGACTTGAGTCCAGCTTCGATGCTGAGTTAAACTTACACGGGAGTCACTCACCGGTTGGTGGACCTTCACACTGATAAGTTATGAATTGTGATTATAGGTGAGGCTAATTACATTACTATCAAAAGCCGAAGTGAGTGTTACCTCCAGAGTCAGGCAGCAAAAACACTTTTGGGGGCTGGCCACCTTGTTCAGCCTTCGACGCCCGCGTCGACTGCGCATTTTGTGGGGGAGCCGTCCGTGTTCTCCTTCGGCCTCACAAACACCCGATTGGCCGCTTATTGCTGCCAATCCCCTGCACCCGACCACTCATGCGGTCGTTTGACAAGATCATATTACCTTGTGGGTCGCGCTGGGAGCGAGGCCGGTGTTCCGAAGGGCGCTAGAAGCGAAGTTTGAGGGTGTAGCAACTGGATGATCTCCAAAAATTACAAAATGGTGCGACGAGGCAAGGCAAGGGACAAGGTCGTTGTATCACATACAAGGACCACCAGACTATTGGTTTGCGTGGAAGAATGGGAGAGGAACTTCGCAGTAGGTGCAGAATCAATCAGGTTCATGACAGATACATGACACTTGTTCTGCTACGAGATCGATCTTTCCGAGTTTCCGAGGGTTTTCCAAATTTCTTCGAAGCTGGGACCTAGGGCGCATGCCACGCAGTCTTTGTCGATGGGGATTGCCGGGCTCTGAACACAAACTTGGTCATTGCTAAGTGTATCGAAACAATCCGTTAGCGACATACAGAAGGTTGATTGTCCATATCCGGTATGGCACCTGCTTCCTCAGAAAGTAGTACGTGTCGACGGAGGCATAAATGAAAAGAAATTGACTTATGTGAGGGGTGAAAGTATGTTGCTTGATGCAAAATTCTCTTTCAAGTTCATTAAAAATGTTGGACAATGGCCGGAACTGACAATGAAAAGTAACAGATTAATATCTTGATAACAGGCTTAGATAAAACATAGTGTCAGGAGTTTGCTTCTCTTGAAACAAACAAAGAATAAAATATTCACAGAAGAAGATGGCATAAAAGGTGTGTGAAGGCTTTTGCGAGCTCGAGAGGGGCAAGTAGATAAGGGAAACGCGATGGTGGTAAAAACTGTATTTTGTAGACTAGACGACTTGGATATGCAGTCTACGAGCACTACAAAACTGATGGAATCACTTTAAACTAAATATACACGACGAGCGCATTAAGGAGCGACGGGTATCGTTAACCTACTGAGCAAGACCAGAGATAAAAGGAAGGAATAAAAGAGTGTGAAAGGGGATATTGTACAAAGTTCGGAGCCGAAACCGAGATTTCCTCGCCTAGCCATCTCAACATCCCCACAAAGGTACGTTTTGTCCAAGCCCGAAACCAAGGAATAAAAACTCGAAAAAAATACATTGAATGACGCCAACGGTGCCCCCATCGTCTCACGACCTCTGGTACACATGCGGAATCACCGAAGAAAGCAGCAAAAACGCTTTTGGAGGCTGGCCACCTTGTTCAGCGCTCAGCCTTCGACGCCCGCGTCGACTGCGCATTTTGTGGGGGAGCCGTCCGTGTTCTCCTTCGGCCTCACAAACACCCGATTGGCCGCTTATTGCTGCCAATCCCCTGCACCCGACCACTCATGCGGTCGTTTGACAAGATCATATTACCTTGTGGGTCGCGCTGGGAGCGAGGCCGGTGTTCCGAAGGGCGCTAGAAGCGAAGTTTGAGGGTGTAGCAACTGGATGATCTCCAAAAATTACAAAATGGTGCGACGAGGCAAGGCAAGGGACAAGGTCATCGTATCACATACAAGGACTACCAGACTATCAGTTTGCGTAGAAGAATGGGAGAGGAACTTCACAGTAGGTGCAGAATCAATCAGGTTCATGACAGATACATGACACTTGTTCTGCTACAAAGATCGATCTTTCCGAGTTTCCGAGGGTTTTCCAAATTTCTTCGAAGCTGGGACCTAGGGCGCATGCCACGCAGTCTTTGTCGATGGGGATTGCCGGGCTCTGAACACAAACTTGGTCATTGCTAAGTGTATCGAAACAATCCGTTAGCGACATACAGAAGGTTGATTGTCCATATCCGGTATGGCACCTGCTTCCTCAGAAAGTAGTACGTGTCGACGGAGGCATAAATGAAAAGAAATTGACTTATGTGAGGGGTGAAAGTATGTTGCTTGATGCAAAATTCTCTTTCAAGTTCATTAAAAATGTTGGACAATGGCCGGAACTGACAATGAAAAGTAACAGATTAATATCTTGATAACAGGCTTAGATAAAACATAGTGTCAGGAGTTTGCTTCTCTTGAAACAAACAAAGAATAAAATATTCACAGAAGAAGATGGCATAAAAGGTGTGTGAAGGCTTTTGCGAGCTCGAGAGGGGCAAGTAGATAAGGGAAACGCGATGGTGGTAAAAACTGTATTTTGTAGACTAGACGACTTGGATATGCAGTCTACGAGCACTACAAAACTGATGGAATCACTTTAAACTAAATATACACGACGAGCGCATTAAGGAGCGACGGGTATCGTTAACCTACTGAGCAAGACCAGAGATAAAAGGAAGGAATAAAAGAGTGTGAAAGGGGATATTGTACAAAGTTCGGAGCCGAAACCGAGATTTCCTCGCCTAGCCATCTCAACATCCCCACAAAGGTACGTTTTGTCCAAGCCCGAAACCAAGGAATAAAAACTCGAAAAAAATACATTGAATGACGCCAACGGTGCCCCCATCGTCTCACGACCTCTGGTACACATGCGGAATCACCGAAGAGCTAGACATATCACCAGACTTTTCTGGATCACCACTTTCCATGGAGCTCAAGGGAGGTGGATAGGAATATGACGGGATAGAAAAGGGGGGAGGAGACGTATAGGTGGCATTGCCTCCTACATACACAGTTCCCGAATCCTCCGCCTGCGCCAAAACAAACGGTGGTAGATTTGCCATTCCGACCTTTGCGGCAATTGTCAATTTGACTTTCTTCTCATCTCTATCCAACAGCATACACGTGATACCACTCCCATGGACCGCTAGGACCACCATGTCGTTTGGCCGAGTCGTCACGGCCGCCTTTGTGAAAACACCAGTTCGCAAATCGATCAGGGTGACGGCGTAGGGACGTCGTGAGACTGGGGATATAGCCGAGCCCTTTGGTTCAGGAGAATCCCACTGTGGAATGAGCTGACGAGCTCCCCACTCGGATGCGTTGTCAAAGGTCGGATCTTGGGATTGTAGCCATCGATAGGGTTCATGACCAGACACTGTATGATCCTCTAGGACAAACCATGTATCCTTCTCAACGAACATGGTGCCGACCAATAACTCAAGGATAACATACGCAAGGGTGGCGACCCAGATAACAATGAAGCCTCCGAGGATGCTGCCTCCCATACAAGCCACGCCAATGATAAAGAAGATGAAATATCCCCATATCATCCAACGTTTAAGGCTCTTCATCTCAGGATTGCGGTACAAGCCAGCAGAGTCGCGTTGAAGCCAATGGGAAAGTGCGACCGACTTGGGGCCTATGATAGAGAGAACGGGTTCTGCAGTGACATTGCCTGCCTTTCGGAGTTTGACGGGGATGGCTGTAACGAGCGCTTCGAGTCGTTCTGAACCTTCTTTAGGGGCAATAGGTTTACCCCACCATCTGTACTCGTTGACAGCAGGGTCAGCGAGTTTACAGACAGCAGCGAGGAGAGTGGTGTTGTAATAGCCCTGGTTTAACTCGAGTAACCAGGCGAGATCCGCCCAACCGTTCTCGCCGCGCAAATCCTCCAACTGAGATCTTCGAGGGAGGAGACCATTCAAAGCTTTCCCGAGGAACTTGTGGTCATGAAAATCACCCGCTTCGTCTCTGCGAATGGCTTCCACGACAAGAGAGTGAATTGCAGATTGCCAGGTAACGGTACCTGAATTTGTAGCGTGCTCCATGATGTTGTGTAGATGCCACATCTTGGCTTCAGCGGCGTAGGTTTGCATCTCGCCACGGAAATCTTCACCGGACATGATGGTGATAGAGCTGGCAAGGTTCTTGGGATTGTCGGGTAGTGGCGTTCGGGTCATAACAAGTACCTCAGAGGTATGCAGGATCTCACCAAGGGTGAAGAGTCGGTTCGCCCAGGGGCATTCGACCCCGGAGTGATCGCAATCCGGTATGTGGCAAAACGCTACGACGCGTTTGGCCCCCTTGAATATGTCCGCCAGTTGTCCGAGCTCAGTACTCCTCTGTCGGTAACACTCTTGTGGATCCGTGACATAATGATCAGAGAGGCACAACTCGTCCAACCAAATGAACTCGGTACCGTCCTGCCTTCCGTCCATGGTCACCCTCGCGCGGGCATACTCGTCCAGAAGAGCCTGGGCTATCTTCCGGCGATTCTGGAGGTTATACTTCCTTTTCCCTCCAGGTGGAATCTCCGGCTGGGGATCCAGCTCGCCGAACGCGCCAAAGAAAAGTTCTTCTGCGCTGAGCATCGCGTAGCTGATAGCGGTATAACCCGACTTTAGTATCCGTTTCCGCATTTCTTTCGACTGAGGAGAGCGCCCGAACTTCTTCGAACCAACCCCATCACCTTCTTTCTTCACCTTTTCACTTTCCCAATCATATTTCACCTGCTTCTGCGACACAATCTCGTTGCCGCGAAACTCTACTTCCAACAACCACCGTGGCTTATTCCCGGTAACGGCGTACGCTCCCTTTGATGCGACCTTGACTTTTCCGGCCTCCCCGATCAGTGAACCTGGTGATTCCAACAAGAGAGCATCGGGAGTTTTCGCCCACTCGATACCCCATAAGAGCCGCTTCAAGACTGAGTCGAACGACCTTTGAGTGTGAGGGATGAAGATGTACAGCGGAGCGAAGAATATTGCGAAGAAAATACGGATGAGGTTTGCTGGTATGTGCCATAGGCTATCGGGTTTTCGTCCAAACCAGAGAGGGCCTTTGACGCCGGGATCTTCATAGAAGAGGCGTCTGGGTTGAACATGGGCCAGGAAGATGCGCCAGCTCTCCCCAATCCCAGGAGTATCCTCTTGAGACATAAGCACACTGCGTCCGTGAGTGGAGGATTGGTGGAAGACGCAGTGTGGACACTTACGTTGGCCAAGATTCTGAAGGTAAAAGCGCAAGGGTACAAGGTTGGAATGCGACTACCAGTCCTGGGGTGCTTTCAAGCCAAGCATTTATCTATTCAACACGTACACCGACGCTGACGATCAAAAGCTCATAAGTCTGGCGCCACAGGTGCCTTGTCAGTCATGGGCCAAGATTAACGTTGTCTTTGTCTATACAACAGTAACTTAGAAGCTCGATGGGATCGCGAGTAGTTCAGGTCCGCAAAGCTTGCTGTCATGGAAATGATTGCACGTTCGTTAACTCTGAAGGGTACATGAGCGGCGATCAACTCTTTTCCGTTTGGGGTAATGTTTGGCAGAGGGTTTCAGTTTTGCGAATAATTGTGCAGTGAGGGTGCTGAGACAGATCCCTGGCATTGGCTCGACGCAACGAGAACATAGTGGAAAATAGAACGGGTTCGGCTGTCGTTCCTATTGTTTCACTGGCAGTGAGTGGGAGCTGAACGCAGCCAATCCAACAGCGATTTGAGCGAGAATGGTGAGGGTGCCTGAGTAAGGGCCATCGGGAATGAGAAAGGAGATGTCTGGGACAATTGCAAGCCAAGGGGATGAGTGATTCTACATTTCGAATACAGAAACCGCTACGCACTGTTTGTGGCAAGTTCTCGTGAGGGATAAAATTTGGGATCGCCAGGAAGTCTGTCCGAGTCGTGAGAAGCCCTCCGGGTAGTTTATAGTTCGAGGATCGAGATATCGCCATATTTGTCTTGGTCGGAGGGACTATTGTGAAAGTAAAGGTTCGAACATTCATTTGATGTTGACAGGAGTGCTTTGCAGCGAGTTACATCCAGGGATTTATGAGCATACGTGAAACCATTAATTGTGTATGTATAGTAAAATTGCAGAGCAACCAAGTACAAGGAAACGCTTTATTGATATCTCGTACATCAAGTGGGCTATTTTCGCTGTTGAGCGTTCAGGTCCTCTCAGTCAGAGCCAATGGGAAGACTCACTCTATGTGTCGTTCTTTGGAGAGTTGTGCTAAAGAGGTCGTTTGCAGTTTGATGAGTGGGATGCACACCAGCAGCAATGGTGATCTTTGACTCCAACACTTTCTTGATCCATTGAAAGTCCACATGATTTCCTTCTCGATCTGGCAATACCGACTCAACAAAGGGTATAGATACGCAGCCCGTCCTTTGACAAATGGCAGTCACCATGTGCAGAAGCGTTGAGCCTTTCCTCGTCAGCTCCAGGGGTTCGATTGATGAGATCTTTGGCAACGGTGTGTGGGTCATCATGACGATTTCCGATGCAATAGTGCCGAAAAGGAGGGTGAAGGGAACGAGGAGTCCGTTAGCATGTGATAAGACACAGCCGAGTTTAAGTCCCATACTTGCGAGTTGGAGAGAGCTACGAAATGTGGTTTCGAATAAGCGCTTGTAACCTCGACGAATGATCGGCAAAGGCACTGCAGCATCTTCAAGATTGATATAGGGCTTTTCGGATAAGAGTTTCTCAGGGCTGGGTTGGTAGGAGATGAGGAGGAAGTGGGTTGTGGTCATGCCCTTGTGTAACACATAGGTTCGTCCTCGCGCAACGGAACGGGGTTCTAGATATGTAGGAAACTTCCACGCAAAGTATCCCTCCAATATCTGCAGCAATATTCTCAAAAGCACAAGTGTTCCTCCACGGAACTGACGACGACCGATTGCTGAGAAACCAAGGATTCCTTGAGTGGCGAGCACACAGAGGAGGGCGCGATGCTGCCAACTGAACGTTTTGGAGAACTGAACCTCCTTCAATTTGACTTCCATGACGCCGCTGGGATGTTTTTCATACATCGTGGTATACAATGCGTGCATCCAAGGCGCGTTCACCGTCCGAGTCGCTCCAGACTCGATATCAGTGAGCTGCAACCCTTTGACGAGAAGCTTTTGGGGGTAATCGTCGTCGACAGGATCTTCCTGCCAGCCGAGGGACATTGGCACAGGAAAATATCGACACGCAGGCCGAAGCATGTGCTTAACTCCAACCATGCGCTTCGGCATGACCGTCGCAGCAACTTCAACGTAGTTCGAGGAAGCGCTTTCGAAAATATCGAGGTCCTTTGAAATGCTCATGGTGTCGAGCTGGGTGGAAAGAGAGTAAGAGCGTGTGCGTGAGGGCTGTTGGCGTAGCTAATGGGTGACTAGATGCTGTTGTAGCCGCAGCTTGGAGCTCTGCGTTGAGCGGTTAAGTCGAATTAGTTGTGTTCATTTGATCAGCGACTAGAAGGCAGCTTTATGTGGCAGGAGTTCAGGTGTCGCGAGGCATGAAATCAAGGGTTATCCAGAAAGGGTTATCCAGAAAGCACTTGTCCAAGAATGACGCTGTGCGGCTGAGATCTGGTCTCGACATGACACGGCGGACAAATAGCTGTCAAGTCGTGATCGGAGTGATGCTGTCATAGAGCATGTGCTTAACTCCAACTATGCGCTTCGGCATGACTGTCGCAGCAACTTCAACATAGTTCGAAGAAGCGTTGTCGAAGTTATCGAGGTCCTTTGAAATGCTCATGGTGTTGACTGGGTGGAAAGAGAGTCAGAGCGTGTGCGTGGAGGCTGGCGGCGTAGCTAATGGATGACTAGATGCTGTTGTAGTTGCAGCTCGGAGCTTTGTGTTGGGCGGTTAAACCGAGTTAGTTGTGTTCATTGTGGCAGGAGTCCAGGTGTCACGAGGCATGAAATCAGGGGTTATCCAGAAAGCATTTGTCGAAGAATAATGCTATGCGGCTGAGATCTGGTCTCGACATGAGAGTGACGGTGGCGGTGAGAAAGCTCAAGTAAACGGGAATTAATTTCAATCAGGCGATCGTCGCCTGCGACGCCTGTGACAAGCTGTCACAGAATGTGATGGAGTTCCTGGTGATCATTTTCACTGAAAGGTTCTTGACACCCCAAATGCGACAATCGGCTGTCAAGTTGCTTGGCATGGCTTGTCACGCACCTGTCACCCCAGCCCACATCCACAAGCTCGTTCTTATCGTCCTGCCACATTATATTGTGGATGCGTTGCCTGCAACTCTCGTGTACTGTTCTGTATATCGTGGCCCCCTGTGCCCCAAAGTTGAATAGTAAAATTTACTTCCACACCTCATTGGTTGGCAGAGTTCACTGTCTGAGGCAACCGGCGGACTCGCCTGATCTTTCCGTAGATGTGTGGTGCGGGTAGCATTTGAAACAAGAGTTCCAACAATCGATTCATTTTCCGCGTTGATAAATTGAAATCGGCGACAAGACATTCAGGTGCATATGACCTGACGCCCACGGGAGGACATTTGAGCGAGCTCGACGGTCGTGAACTGAGAAGCTATCACAGAAAACCAGACTGATGCATGTGACATGCGTGACGGATGGCATACCACATGACAGTCAACCGTCGAATCACATGACAGCATCACTTGGTCGGTGGGCAGCTAATTGTCCGTCGTGTGATGAGTGATGGTTATCATTGACGGACGTATCATTGACGGACGTGGACAAAAATCACCGAACTCCACCTGACCCCGAATATATCCAGATATATTCGGGGTCAGACCAAGCATGGATGGTGGAGGTGAGAAAGCTCAAGAAGTTCAACTTGAAGTAAACGAAAATTGATTTTCAGGTGATCGTTGCCTACGTCGCCTGTGACAAGCTGTCACAGAAGTGTGATGGAGTTCCTGGTGATCATTTTCACTGAAAGGTTCTTGACACCCCCTACTCTTTGATGCCAGAACCAACGGAACCAGGACCGTCGCGGCGGAGTGGCCGCACGAAACAGAAGAGGAAGCAAAACAAACCACAAATAAGATCAGCAAAAGTCAAACGCTTGACGGAGAAAAATAAGGTCGAGGAACCCCCTGTGCCCCAAAGTTGAATAGTAAAATTTACTTCCACACCTCATTGGTTGGCAGAGTTCACTGTCTGAGGCAACCGGCGGACTCGCCTGATCTTTCCGTAGATGTGTGGTGCGGGTAGCATTTGAAACAAGAGTTCCAACAATCGATTCATTTTCCGCGTTGATAAATTGAAATCGGCGACAAGACATTCAGGTGCATATGACCTGACGCCCACGGGAGGACATTTGAGCGAGCTCGACGGTCGTGAACTGAGAAGCTATCACAGAAAACCAGACTGATGCATGTGACATGCGTGACGGATGGCATACCACATGACAGTCAACCGTCGAATCACATGACAGCATCACTTGGTCGGTGGGCAGCTAATTGTCCGTCGTGTGATGAGTGATGGTTATCTATCATTGACGGACGTGGACAAAAATCACCGAACTCCACCTGACCCCGAATATATCCAGATATATTCGGGGTCAGACCAAGCATGGATGGTGGAGGTGAGAAAGCTCAAGAAGTTCAACTTGAAGTAAACGAAAATTGATTTTCAGGTGATCGTTGCCTACGTCGCCTGTGACAAGCTGTCACAGAAGTGTGATGGAGTTCCTGGTGATCATTTTCACTGAAAGGTTCTTGACACCCCCTACTCTTTGATGCCAGAACCAACGGAATCAGGACCGTCGCGGCGGAATGGCCGCACGAAACAGAAGAGGAAGCAAAACGAACCACAGATAAGATCAGCAAAAGTCAAACGCTTGACGGAGAAAAATAAGGTCGAGGAGGTGGATAAATTGGCCCTCGAATACGTGAGTGAATTTCTCATTCATGAAGCCTGCTCATACCAATGAAAATAGGTGTAGGTCCCGCCAGATGACTTGAAACTCTTTGCTGACCTTCCGATCTCTGACTACACGAAACGAGGCACGAGCATTTCAGCCAATAAACACTTCGCAAATTCTGACCAGGCGAAACTTGCTCAGGCTTGAAGAAAGCGTATTTCGTGGAAATGACGGACATTCAGGCAAAGAGCTTGCCGATATCTTTGCAGGGAAAAGACTTGCTAGGAGCAGCTCGTACCGGAAGTGGCAAAACTCTGGCATTTTTGATCCCAGTACTAGAAATCTTGTACCGTCAGAAATGGGGTGCAATGGATGGCCCTGGTGCTTTAATCATCTCCCCAACAAGAGAGTTGGTACGTATTCTATTTTCTGTAATTGACGGACGTATCATTGACGGACGTGGACAAAAATCACCGAACTCCACCTGACCCCGAATATATCCAGATATATTCGGGGTCAGACCAAGCATGGATGGTGGAGGTGAGAAAGCTCAAGAAGTTCAACTTGAAGTAAACGAAAATTGATTTTCAGGTGATCGTTGCCTACGTCGCCTGTGACAAGCTGTCACAGAAGTGTGATGGAGTTCCTGGTGATCATTTTCACTGAAAGGTTCTTGACACCCCCTACTCTTTGATGCCAGAACCAACGGAATCAGGACCGTCGCGGCGGAATGGCCGCACGAAACAGAAGAGGAAGCAAAACGAACCACAGATAAGATCAGCAAAAGTCAAACGCTTGACGGAGAAAAATAAGGTCGAGGAGGTGGATAAATTGGCCCTCGAATACGTGAGTGAATTTCTCATTCATGAAGCCTGCTCATACCAATGAAAATAGGTGTAGGTCCCGCCAGATGACTTGAAACTCTTTGCTGACCTTCCGATCTCTGACTACACGAAACGAGGCACGAGCATTTCAGCCAATAAACACTTCGCAAATTCTGACCAGGCGAAACTTGCTCAGGCTTGAAGAAAGCGTATTTCGTGGAAATGACGGACATTCAGGCAAAGAGCTTGCCGATATCTTTGCAGGGAAAAGACTTGCTAGGAGCAGCTCGTACCGGAAGCGGCAAAACTCTGGCATTTTTGATCCCAGTACTGGAAATCTTGTACCGTCGGAAATGGGGTGCAATGGATGGCCTTGGAGCTTTAATCATCTCCCCAACAAGAGAGTTGGTACGTATTCTATTTTCTGTCGTCGAAAAGCGCCTAATGCAAGGCACAGGCAGTTCAAATATTCGAAGTTTTGCGCTCCTTTGGAGGTTATCATTCATTTTCGGCCGGTCTGGTCATTGGCGGAAAGAATCTAAAGGATGAGCGAGATCGATTGTCCCGTATGAACATTCTCGTTGCAACGCCAGGACGTCTACTGCAACATATGGACCAAACGGTTGGCTTTGACGCCGACAATCTCCAAATGCTTGGTAAGTTTCAATATCCCTTATGTTCGCGAGTCTACCTCACCACATCATCATATAGTATTGGATGAGGCGGACCGTATTCTCGACATGGGATTTCAACGCACACTCTCTGCACTCCTCTCCCACCTCCCAAAATCTCGACAAACCCTTCTCTTCTCCGCGACACAAACACAATCTGTCAGCGACTTGGCTCGGCTAAGTCTCAATGACCCAGTTTCCGTTGGCGTTTCCTCCCCCGGTGAAACCACCGATAATACCTTCATCCCATCTACACTTGAACAGCATTACGTTGTCTGCGACCTCGACAAGAAACTTGACATCCTCTGGTCATTTATCAAAGCACACCTACAGTCCAAAACACTCGTATTCATGTCCTCATGTAAACAAGTCCGTTTCGTTTTTGAAACATTTTGTCGAATGCACCCTGGTATACCGCTCATCCACCTCCACGGAAAGCAAAAACAAAGCGCGAGGTTGACGATGTTTAACAAGTTCACAACGACGAAACACGCTGTGTTGTTCGCCACGGATATTGCTGCACGTGGTCTGGATTTTCCGTCGGTAGATTGGGTAGTCCAGCTGGATGCTCCTGAGGATGTGGAAACGTATATTCATCGGGTTGGGAGAACGGCAAGATATGAGAGTAAAGGAAAAGGAATGTTGATGCTTTGTCCAAGCGAGGAAGAGGGTATGAAGGCTGTGTTGGAGAAGAAGGGGTTGGAGGTGAACAAGATCAAAATTCGACCGAGTAAGACGCAGAGCATTGAAAATCAGCTGCAAAATCTGGCGTTCCAAGATCCGGAGATCAAGTACCTTGGCCAACGAGTGCGTTCCCACCTATTTTCTCTACTATCTTCTTGATGTACCCGTGCAGGCGTTCGTGTCATATCTGCGTTCCATATACCTGCAAAAGGACAAGTCAGTATTTAAGATTGATGAACTTCCAGTCGAACGATTTGCTGAGTCGTTTGGTCTTCCGGGAGCGCCCAAGATCAAGTTTTTGAGCAAGGAAGCAGTGAAGAGGAGGAAGAATGCGTCGAGGGTGGTTGAGGCAGCCGAGGCAGACGGAAGAAAGAAGAAGAGTGATTTGAAACCGGCGAAGAAGGTTTCAGCACAAAAGCAGCCCGAAAGCTCCGAGGACGAAGAGGGCGAGAGCTCGAGCGGCTCAGGCGAAGAAAGTGGAAAATCTGATAGTGAAGGTGCCTCCGACGAGGAAGATGCTGGCAAGGAAACACCGGCCCAGCCAGGGAAAGCCCAAAAGGTCCGTGATCACGTATTGAACCTTGAGTATCTTGGTATTGACAGGGTGCATTAGACTGGAGCTGTCCGTACAAAATACGACCGAATGTTCGAACGCAAAAACCAAAACATCCTCTCCGAACATTACTCAAAACTCATCTCACACGATGATCCCTCCGACCCCGAAGACGAGTTCATCACCCTCGAACGTGCAGATCATGACCTCGACGATACCACTCCATCAAACCCCAACTCAACAAATGGCATCACGTTTACCAACACATTCGAACAGGACTTCAAAGAGAACCTTTCAAAACGTAAACAAAAATTGGGCAAGGCTAAACGAGCAATTGCTACTGGTGGTACCAACACAAAACTTGTCTTCGACGATGAAGGCAACGCCCATCAATTATATGAGTTGGAAGATGGCGAGAAGTGGTTTGAAGAACGAGGAGGATTGCTTGGTGCACAGGAGGAAGGACAGAAATTTGCGGAGGGTGAGAGGACGAAGATGAAGGTTACTGATGTTGTTGATCGACAAGAGGCGAAGGATAAGAAAAGAGAGAAGAAGCGGAAGAGGAAGGAGAGGGAGCGGGCTGTGAGTTTCTTTGGGTTCTTGATGTTCAGTAGTTGGGGCTAATTGGTCACTTGCGCGTTCTAGGTGTATGGAGACGACGAGATTGGTCCTGTTGTTACTTTAGGATCGGTTGAGGAAGACAGTGGTTATGTCTCCCCAGAGTTTGACTTGCCTTCGGAGAGTGAGGAAGAAGCATCGTATCCTGCAAACGGAAAGAGGCAGGCTGTTGAAGATCATCCACCCGCCAAGAAGCGGAAGGTTGATGATGACGAGGATATAGACGATGACGAGGAACTTGCTCTTCGTTTGTTGAGTCGACGGAGATGATGCGTAGGGGAATGGGCTGTATTCTGATAAACCTCAGTTCATTGTTTGGTCCCCACGACCTTGGAGAGTTGATATCTAATCTCATTGATAGCTGAACAAGGTGTACATCCTGTGAATAATACCCTGGTTATATCTTGTTTTCTATATGGCCAGGCACTGTAACCAAGCACATTTACAAGACATACTCATTGCAATATATATCGGAGGTTCACCGAAGAGCCGTAGACCGCAGACCTGATTTCTAGCTGGGACATTGTTTGGTATCGACTACCACCTCAAGCGGCCCAAAATGATTCCTCAACTCCTCCAGAACGTCTGTTTCGACAAGCTCGGGAAGTGCAGGTAGCACAGATTCTTGTGCTGTCGGCAGAATTCCTTCAAATCCTCGATATAGAACTCATCCGCTTCGTCAACGCTACTACAATCGCTCGTTCCATTTTCGTGAACGAATGTTGGATCGTCTTCTTCTGTGCCTTCTGGTATCGTCGACACTGCCAGCGAACCACCGCCGAGCTGATCTTCAACGATAGGGAGCACCTGCCAGGTGATTGGTTCTCGTCGTTGTCGCCACGATCATCCTCGCCAATAGAGTCAGTTTCGACATCCTCCTCCGCCGAATTGTCCCCTCCATGACTTGATTGCGAGTCAGCGGTGAGCACCAGATTTGAAGTGGAGAAATACATTTCCTCGAGACCAGGAAGGACAAGGTGACCGCCGTTGTCGGATGGAGCGGTTTCGCCCAGAAGCTCCCATGACAATATGTTAACTCCTTTCAATGTGATGACATTCGAACATCTTTTTTGCAGGACTTGCAATTAGGACATCGGATATATTTCTAGTGTATTCCATGATGACCAACTGACATGTATGGGAGTATGCGCCAAAGTTTCCCATGTTGGAGTGTAAGTCTCGGACAAGAATTTGCCGGAGAGCCCTCGCCGTGGGGGTCATAACGTTCTGGGCATGTATCCGCTGATGACGATGGAGCGGGGAAAAAGACGCCTAAATCGATTGGCAAACTTTGTCCACGCACTCTGGTGGCGATATATGGGATGAAATGCTCTTGGAAGCGGCGTGGGAGTGTTCGTTCATCAGGAGGTTATTGTTCTGCTGCAGTCTGCCTACGTCTCCGGGACCGGTTTCAAAGGCGACGCCATCTCTGCAGCGTAAATCAAGCAGAGATGATTCCCAAGATGAATTCATGAATGATAGCAAACATATTAAGTGTTGGAAGAGGAGAGGGCTGAAATGAAGCTCTGAAGCATGACGGAATGAAAATGGAAGGCGACATCTCAAATGGCAAGAGAAGGGACACTTATTCAGCCTAAAAATGCGGCGATCCTTTGTGCAAATTCCCAGCCCTCAACACAATCCCAGTTTTCGATGAGAAGCTCTCGTAATTCACCCAAATTAAATATCTCCATTTCTCGCGGCCTCCACTGAGTCCCTTTATGTTCAAAAGCCCAAGATGGGGCTAGGCTTTGAAGCCAGGGCAGATGCTGCAGGTCTTCGTACAGGGGTTTCTCAGAGAGCCCTATCAGGGCCAAATGGATGTGGGTAATGCTCCAACCATTGGTTGCAAGCTGGTCGACACGTGGAGGAAGGCGGTGGTGAAGTCGGAGGAGTTTCAAGTTTGGAGTCGTTCTGCCGCTTGGAATACTTTTTTCAATAGAGAAGGCCGTCCCATGTGGATAGACAGAACTTCAAGCATCGACAGGTATAGCGAGTTCACGCTCCGGGGGAGGTAGACATAGGATTCCCCGTCCGAGGCCCCAGGGTTCATATGCGAACTGGTACTCGCGGAGTCGAGGCTGATACAACCGCAGTTCCTTCTCAACATCCTTCTTGTTTCTGCGTTTGGATACCTTGCCCTTGGATAGGGAGAACGCCTTACCTAGCGGCGATGATCGTTCCATGATTATCTTCGTCCACCATTTGTTGTATGGGTAAACCATGTGCCACCAGAGTTCTGGAAAAGAGAGAAGGATGGTACACCATAAACGGCAAACGCGCGACGCGTTAATTGTGTCCCGAACAAGATATTTACTCTGTTGTGGGGTTTTCCAGTGACGAATGTAGGTATTCCAAAGGGAACGAGGGGAATTGAGAGAAACAATACTGATTAGAACCTCAGGCGGTAATGCAGTGGCGATGGAAGGAAATGGAAATGAAGCAGATCCCATTCTTCCTTACAGTTGAGATATCGAGGCCTGAGGGATGTACTGGACTGGCACTAGACTTTGCGCAAGGCAAAGTTCAAATTCTCAACCAGTTGAACCTAGTCTAGTTTCATTTGTTGCCAATTTGGGGGGGGGTTGGCGATTTGATAGCCGAGCGCTCA
>KQ962723.1:0-46828 GCA_001563735.1 Leucoagaricus sp. SymC.cos
AAGAGAGAACGCCTTCATCATGTCCAGTCAAAATCTGCGAAATTTGTTCAGATACACACAAAACTTGCGACGAAAATCACACCTTTTCGGAAGCACGAGCGTAATGAAGATCCCAGACGATAATGATCGACGAGGAATCATCTTCGGGAGCTGTGACAAGACGAGGAGCCTATGAAGGATGAGTACACGTTCGGCTGCAAGAGGTGTGTACGCACGTTGTCTGGATACCAACCAATATCGCTCATCCCTCTGCGACCTCCTACAGCCAATCCGCCACCCACAGCAATCTGTTCGACGAACGTTCCTGCACCTCTGCCATAAGCCAGAGCGAGAACTTCACGCTTTCCTCTCACATCCCATACGATGGTATAACCAGTACTGCTAGAGCCGGCGAGAACGTATTGGACTTGTTGATTCCATGCAACAGAAGTAATTTCGTCGGGCCTTGTACTACGCGAGTTGGGCGTAGGTGTATACAGCTTGCTAGGATTTCCCAAGTCCCAAATATAGATGCAAGGTCAGACAAGGGACAAGAGGAGTGGGTGTATACGTGCACCTATCTAATAGTTCTTGATATCCAGCCACTATACGCGATTCATTGGCTTGGTGGCCGGAAAGTAAAGGAACACCGCCGTGGTAGGCCATAAGGACAACGCTAAAGAGGAGATGAACCAGGATATGATACGGTAGGAGGGAAGGACACACCCAGCGAACACTGAGTAGGTATCATTGCGGGCAGCAGCCACAGCGAGAGCTTGGAGAACGCGCCTTCAGTCATGCTTGTAGGAGACGGAACCAGCGAAACTTGTTTCGTGACTCGTGACGCCGGGAGGAAGTGATGGCGAGGGTTGATACCATTAGCAAAGACAGTCTTGTAGAGCCTGTAAGAGATGTGAGGGGTGTTGATGGCATTCTGGGGGAGTCAGCGGTTTGGAAGGAACGTGAGCAGAAAAGGGAATCCTTACCAGTGGCAGTGCATGATGGATCATTGCGGGCGGAGGCACTCCGAGTCAGGTCCCTCCATTGCACTATGCATCCAGATCGAAAACCATATGGCTCAATATCACACCACATATTTCTACTCCCTCTCACTCACACCATGCACATGCACAACAAAGCGAAGCAATATCCCCATTCAAGCGAAACCTCGAAACATTTGAAGCAATCTACGGTACCGGTGCTGATGCTACTAGTAGTACAACAATGTTTTCAGCTGAAACGCTTACGATGCCTTCACCTCCTATGCCTAATAGTGTGATTTTGGAGCCTGAGGAGACACCATCAGCGTCTCCACAGTTGCAGGCGAGGATTTATAGGAGCAAGAGTTTACATTACCAATCTATTGTTGGTCATAGATCGACTTCGGCTTCCGGGTCAGGGTCGGGGACGACGTTGCCGCCTCCTGCGAGGAAGAAGAGACCAGAGAGTATTCAAATCCTTTCTTCTAGGAGCACTGCTGTGGGTACGGAAGGAGTATGGAAAGCTACTTCACTGTTGACATCATCACCTTCGTCGTAGTTGTCGTCATATGGTGGGTCGGGCTCGACTTCCATTTTTCCGTTTTCTGGGAATAATAGCGGTGGCGGTTCAGGTAGTGCTGGTATTGAAGCTGGAGGAGGTGGGGGGAGTGCAGAAGTGATTCAGCGGAAACTTGCTGAATTACAATTACCTGTACTGGAAAGGGCGAGGTATGAAGCTGAAGCTGGTTTGAGCCCTCGACTAGGATTCATTCAAGGTTCATCATCATCGGTTCATAACACCGCTAGCGGGAGTAGTAGCATGAATGGATTGAGTTTGGTTCGGAGAAGCAGTAGAGGATACGCGGGTACGGAGGGGGTTAGCGTTGATGGCGGTGATGAAGACTGCACTAGTGTGCGAAGGGAGAATGGGAAGAGGATTGGAATTAAGAGGGAGAGGGATGAGTTGAAGTGGCCTGTTGATTTGAAGGATGAGGGATGGACCCAGGTCTTATAAGTAGACTGGATTTTGTCGTGTATTTTGTTATTAGATTGTAGCTATTGTAATAACTGGATTTGATACGTGTCGACGTGTACAGGCTCTGCACTCCTGTAAGATGGATAGTATGCAGGACCTTGGTAGTTTGTGGGAAGAATTGGATGCTCAGGCAACAAGTTTCACCATTTATCCTCTTGCTTACAGGAGTTTGATCCCTGTTTTACGGGACTTTCCAAGAGCAGAGAATTAAATTTATCTTAACCCAACCCGCTACGTCTTAAATCCAAACTCGACATCTGAGCATATAAGTCTGGATTCGAGGCCCATGCAATAATAATTCTTTGATTTCGAATCCAAAATATGAGGCGGCATCGGAGAAGTTGATGAAGGAGATGGATGTGAGTGAATGCGTCTTGAAATCCCATGAAATTCTGACTTGGATTTGACTGCTATTTCCCCGTGATCTATGATCCTTCTAGGCCCTTCGTCCCATTCTGCCAGTCATCATCGCCACACACCGCTTCTTGATCATCAAGATTTCCTTCTTCTCGTCATTTCCGATCCTTGGATTCCTCATTGTATCAGGTACAAAATTAACATGGGCACCTGAATACATCACTATACTTTTGAAGCGGATATAAAACCACAAGTCAGCACTCAACGCTCAGTCCACATCCGGAAGCCACCCAGCCTGTGTTTCCAATATGTCGTCAACCCCTACCTCCGATGCATGCTCCAGTAGACGACATTGGGGTCATCTCAGAGATTTCTGGGGACCACCTGATCATCGCCGTCACCTCCAGCGTGGGCGTGATTAATGACTCCAATAGTAACTCCGATGTCAACTCTACAGGGCTGGTGGATTACAGTATGCTATTTATCCTGGACTGGAGAACCGGAGAGATGCGCCATGTACGTCTGTGATTCACTGTTACCATTACATTGCTTGTGCCTCATGTTTGACTTTGGTAGCATCCTTTGAGATTCCTAAATCCGGGTATAGATATGCCTGGCATAGTCATGCTCCGTCAAGATATCTTCCTGTTTCCAAACTTCGAGGAAGAAGAGGAGTATTTAGACATTTACCATATTCCAACAGTTGACCCATGTTCAATGGACTCTGTGTGCCTAATTGGTCGCCTAAAGCTTCCTAAACCCAGTAATGGGAATTACTGTGCAATCCGATGCCGCGCAGCCTCGAACCCAGTAAAAGATGGTTCATTTCCAGTATACATTCCCTCCTCCATTCCCTTTATAGACTCCCCAAAGAATGCTCTCATCTTCTTCCAAATCTCTACCTGGGACACTTCATGCGTTGATTTTACGATGGTTGTTCACCGGCATGCCCTGTTAAATCTTCTACCGCCCGACTCAAAATCCGGTTGCACACCATACTTTGAGGCTTCATGGGAGGAGTGGGGTCCTGGTCGGACTCACTGGTTTGTGGTGGGCGAAGGGGACATTTGTATGCCAAGCGTGAATGGACAACGGTACGTCTTTAGTGATGCCACTGAAAGACATGACAAGCAAAACATGATACTCCTCGACTTCAATCCATTCAACGTCAAACGAGCCTTGAAACAAAGAACCATACTTCAAAATCCTCATCCAGCTACCCATGTCGAACACGAAATCATAATTGATAATCCTGTATTTACCCATCCACTCACGTGCCGTTTACCTTACGTGATGATTTCGTCCGAAGAGGAGTACGATTACGACGGCGTTATGATCAATGACAGCGCTATCATTGCTAAGGTGGGTTTACACGTTTTCGTTGTATTTATCCTGCAAACGTTGATGAGCGTCATGTAGAAATCCGAAACCAACATTTTTCATGTTTTTCACTTTGAATGATCAGCTGAAGAGCTGTGGTTCGTGGCTATAATATCTGGAATGAGTACTGATACCAGAAGGCTTAGGTGCTCATTGATAACGTTGTGGGGGTAGCAACTCGGCTACAGGTGGTGTTTTGATGCGCTTGGACGCGCGTAGTGACGTGGACGTGTGGCATGGACGGTGTCGTCATGCGCTTCGATGGTGTTTTCTTTATTTCCCCTTTGAGTCGGGGTATTAACAATTCACCGTGTTATGTGTTTTCTTCGTGCTTGTACACTCACTTCACTGCTAGCCAATTCCCTTTATATTACTGTCGGTAGTGTAAAAATCTCTGTAATTCTCGTAGTTGGACATCTTAATTAATCCATCTCTCTCTCTCATCTCGAAATTGCTGGAAAGAAATCTTAAGTTCCTATCTCATTATCTCGCATATAATCAATCCCCTAACCATCGACGACATCTATCCCTTTCCGGCTGGCAACCTTCCCCCACAACGTGAAATCGGCTCGTTTTACCTCTCTAATTTTGTTGTACTGTACCGCGTCAGAAACGGATATTTCTCTTGGGTTTTGAGCACAATTCCAGCAGCGTGTGTGGGATATCTGAAGGCGAGAATGTTTCATCCGGTTTACTATGGTCTTCACCAGCGTTATAATCCCTGTCATACGCAACGTACAGTTATCCAGTGTGCTGGAGATGTAAGGATGTGTGTGAATCACGACTTTTGAACCACTGTCGGTAAAAATACCTTCTTTCTCGATCTACGAGAGATCCAATGATGTTAGTTGACCATAAATCCTCAGTAAAATCAAGCATTCGGCTACTATAATATGAGTAATTCGTATGCTCACGGATTTCACACGGAGTGGATCCCCTGGGGTGGTGAGCTCGAAAATCATGATACAACGAGTTGATCACATATGTATGAGTTTGGGATCAGAACTTGTGTTAAAAGACTTACAAAACAATTCCAACGGCAGGAGGTTCAATAACTATAGGTATGATGTGACAACGTTGGTGATGGTGTAATGGACTTGCAGGGATGAAGGCCGAAGAACAAAAAAGCCACCTTTGACGTTGAGTGGGCGATCGACGATGTATAAGAAGAGCATGAAAACAGTCGGCTCCGAGCAAGAGTACCAGAGATGCGAGGATGGGCAAGCTCATACTTTAGCCAAGCCTGATGACCCAGTCCGAGAGATTACCTGGTATCATGTAAGAGCGTTCTCCACCGCTGTCACTTCGCCAGCTGGAGATCGTTAACGGAGCATCAGAGGAATGGTGAGCAGCGTAGATGGACCATGACAGTCGTCGATAGTAACGCACAGAGGCTGATGTCACCGCCCTTGTTTCCATTTACGGCTCGCAGGATCTTTTTGTGAAGGAGCTTCAAGTTTTCCTCGCTCAACATCTTCTATCCATACTCATATCTGGTAATGGAAAGGATAACAGTGAAACCATCGAGAGGATCGAAAAACAGCGGAGGAACATCTAAATTCTCAAATTGCGATTTGGGGAGGCCGCATTGGGAGTCTACGAAGTCATGTTGAGAGATACGACTGATTCGCGACGAATTGACTTATCTATTCAAGCTCGGTTTGACCAAACGACAGCTCCTTGGGAAAATCCCTTACCAACACTATCTTCGACGTTGTTGTCAACGAGTGTCGTACACCCTACCATCATCTCCCATCACTTCCGGCCCTCGCTCTCATCTACGACGTCCTCTTCCCACCCTTCTTATTCCAGCACCACACCCTCCGCTTCAACACTTTCCTACCTGGTCACTTTACATCTCTCCAGCAGTCTTACACTTCCCAGTTTACGAGATCCAAACCCGACAAGACATTACGGTTCATTATAGACCTCAGGAGTGCCACTCTCCTTCTCGAATTACAAGATCGAGAGGTGGAGGTGACCGTTCCTCCACTCGAAGCGGCACTTATCGAGTTGTTCTCCGGTTCGCCTCTTTCAGCGTCGTCATCTTCGGAGGACCCTGATGCTGGTGGAACTGCAGCAACGACAGAGGCCGGAGATGGTCATGGAGATAGAAAGAAAGGAGTGTGGACGCAAGATGTATCACGAGAGGGCGTCGGAGGCATTGATAAGGGCTCGGTTCTAAAAGCATTACTCGCTTGGATTGATCTAAGAGTGATACGGATGAGAGGGCTTGTTTGAAGTTGTTGAAGTGAAAGAGGAAGGGAAGGAGGGTGGCGAGGGTGCTAGTGCGACAAGACAAGGTGCATTTTGATTGTAGTTGAACTTAGAGTTGTTTTGTTCGGTACTGACGTTGGTTGATGTTTGTTTGTTATTCAATATGATAGCAGTGGCTGTTCAGGCGCATGTCCAGGAAACGGCGATTCCACCGCCGTAGAGTGCGCAGCAGGAAGAGGAGGAGTAGGTGAGGATGTATTGGAAGGTGGGACCTCGATTTTTTGTTCATCAACTTCGTTCTGGGTTTTCATTTCACATTTTCATTTCCTTTTCATTTATATATTGCTATTTGTCACACGTGTGCTACTACATCTCGTTACATTTCATCATCGCTGTTCATCTTCTCTTTTCCTTTTTATCATTCTCATCTCTCCTTTGATCTGACAATACTATTTGTCTCTCTTTTTTTCTGCTTGTTCTTGGCGCGCTCATATCCGGTCTGTGCTTGCAGTTCATTGAAGGAATGTTGACGAACCTCGGGGGACTTCCGATCGATTGTATACAGTCCATATTACGCTTCGCTCCGGGGTGCACCAGACTCAAGAGCAACAACTCGCTTGGAAGCGGTGAGGAGGGAGGGCATGGTTGTGTTCAGAGATGGTGTTTGGAAGTTGAACAAGTAGAACGATTACGTTGATGGAGATGTGAGGAAAGGGTAAACGGAAATAAATGGGTTTTAAGGCTGACAGCGTAGGGAACTTGCCATGTAGTCGTGCAACATGCCTTCTATAGGAGGACCTGTATCCTGTAAATTATGGAAACTACTTACCTACACAGTTTAAATATTAAGTTCTACTGGTGAGAAACTCAGGGGCATGATAACCTCCTGCTATTCATCTCAGTTGTGTGCCGTACTTTGAGGCTTCGTGGGAGGAGTGGGGCCCTCGTCGGACGCACTGGTTTGTGGTCGGTGAAGGGAGCATTTGTATGACGAGTGTGAATGGGCAATGGTACATCTTGAGTGATGCCACTGAAAGATGTGGTAGGCAAAACATGATACTCCTCGACTTCAATTCATTTAACGTCGAACGAGCCTTTAAATACAGCGCCATCCTTCGAAATCCTCAGCCAGCAACCTATGTCAAACACAGAATCATAATTCGTAATCCTTTATTCGCCGATCCACTCGAGTGTCGTTTACCTTAGGTGAAGATTTTCTCCAAAGGGAAATGCTATTACAACGGCATTAGCGTTGCATTTATCCTGCAAGCGTTGATGGGAGTCGTGTAGAAGTTCAGAACCAACGTCTTTCATGTTTTGTACTTCGAGTAATCAATTAAAGAGCTGTAGTTTGTGGCTATAATGTCTGGGATAAGTACTAATACCAGAAGGATTAAGTTGCTTATTGATAACGTGAAATCGACTTGTTTTATATCTCTAATTTTGTTGTATTGCACTGTATCAGAAATGGAGATTTCTCTTGAGTTTCGAGCACAGTTCCAGTGGCATGCGTAGGATATCTGAAGGCGAGAATGTTTCATCCGTTTCACTATGGTCTTCACCAACGTTATAATCCTCGCCGTACACAGCATACAGTTACCCGGCATACTGGAGATATAAGAATGTGTGTGTGAATTGTAACTTTCGAACCACTGTTGGTAAAAGTACATTCTTTCTTGAACTATGAGAGATCCAATGACGTGAATTGACCATAACTCCGAAATAAAATCAAGCATTCGGCTATGATAATACGAGTAATCCGTATGTATATCTCAGAGAGGAGAGATGTGTATGCTCACAGATTTTACATGGAGTGGATCCTCTATGATGGTAAGCTTGAAAATCATTATCTGACGAGTTGATCATTTATGTATGAGTTCGACGTCAGAGCTTGTGCTAAACGACTTACATAATGATTCCAATGAAGGGGGGTTCAATAACTATAGCATGAATGATATGACAAGATTGTTGGTGATGGCGTAATGACTTACAGGGATGAAGCCCAAATAACGATAAAGCCACCTTTGGCAGTGTATGCCAATATTCCTCACCAGTCCGTTTGTATTGACAAAATGCAGGACTTGGTCTGTGCCCGTTGAGAGAAGGTAAGCTTGGTTCGAACTGAGCACCTATCAGTGAGGGAATGCCAAAAGCCTCAATGAAAAGAGACCCACGTTATCCAGGCATGAGAAAGGTTGAACGTCCACTTTTCGTCAATCCAGTAATAGGACGTGAGATATATGCTTGAGCTGATCATGATTTTACCCCTTAGGTTTTCCCTCCAACGCTCCCACAGGGGATACCTTGTCAGGCAGCCAGTCCTTTGTGCTTTGTGGCCTTCTGTGCATGCCTACAATGGAAGAGATATTGATACAAAAGGTGTGTCTGGCGTTCACTCCTTCACGAGCCCGTAACCACCGATATCTGCATCATCTCACTTCTCTGGACATCCTTCAGTCAGGAAAGCAACATTGAGCGTCGTTCCTTCATGATTAGCACGACGTTCTGGAGGTCTGGTTCTCGGCTCACATACTGCCTCAAGTAAATATCTGAGCCAGGATATTCTTTGATAACGATGACTTCTATGATGAACCCATCTTCATATGAATCTGGGCAGTTGCCTCTTTTGAACCTATTGCAGCCTCACCTACATTACCTGTGTCTCTCCCTCTGTCCACCAGTGCCCATACCTGTGGATCCTCTGTACATCACCTGCATTCTCACTCACTCACACAGTCACAGTATGTCATCGAGGTCACTGCCGCTGCCAAAAACCACCATCACTCAAATCTGCACCTCCAGCTCAAGCATAGACCTTTTCCATTTCAATGATAATTCAACAATCCTTACAAGCACCAAACACTGCTCGAACTCTTGAACCAGCTGAAGAACAGGAAGTGGAGATGTGAGGGAGAGGGAGAGAGGAGGGGAAGGGCAGTTAGTGCTGCTATGGGGTGAATGACCTTGCCTGTTGCAAGATTGGAATCAAGTGCAAGTGCATGTGCAAGTTGTAGTGGGACTGAAGATTGATCAAGAGAGAGGGAACAGCCATGGTTACCTCAACATCGATGTGCTCCTCCGAGACATCACCCACTGAGTCTGCCTGAGTCAATGACTTTGCTTGAGCAGATTGCTTTAGCAGTGGCTGCACTGTCTGGGACGAGATCTGTGCCACATACACCTTTTAACTCCACCATGCCATATACATCCAGCTCATTTGACTTTCCTATGAGCTCTCTGTCTCAACAACCTACAGCTAATCTTCCTCCACCAACTAGTGGGAGTCTACCATTCCCTCCACCACCTATGCATCTGGATCAAAAACCATACAGCTCAAGATCACACCAAATATCTTCTACCCTCTCTCACCTACTCCACTGACATGCACAATGAAATGAAGCAATATCCCCATTCAGGTGAAACGTCAAATCATCTGAAGCAATCTATGGTACCAATGAGATTTTCAGCTGAAACACCTACAATGCCTACATCTCCTATGCCTAATAGTGTGATTTTGGAGTCTGAGGAGACATTGTCAGCATCTCCGCAGTTGCAGGCAAGGATTTATAGGAGCAAGAGTTTATATTACTAATCTACTCTTGGTTTGGCTTCTGGGTCAGAGTTCAGGACAATGTCACTGCCTCCACCTCCTGTGAGGAGGAAGAGACCAGAGAGTATTTAAATCCTTTCTTCTATGAGCACTGCTGTGGGTACAGAAGGAGTATGGAAACCTGCTTCATTGTTGACATCATCATCTTCAAAATCGACATTCCTTGAATCAAAGAAGATTTCAATCATTCAATCTTTCCCCTCCTTCTTGTCATCTTCACAAGAAGAACAGAGTCAACAGCAATGGTCTTTGTATTCATCATTGTATGGTGGGTTGGGCTTGACTTCCATTTTTCCATTTTCTGGGAATGGTAGCAGTGGTGGTTCAGGTAGTGCTACTGGAATTGGGGTGGGGGGAATGCAGAAGTGTTTCAGCAGAAAACTTGCTGAATTACAATTTTCAGCTATACCTGTACTGGAAAAAGTGAGGAATAAAGCTGAAGCTAGTTTGAGCCCTCAACAAGGATCTATTCAAAGTTCATCATCATCAGCTCCTATCACCACTAGTGGAAGTAGTAGCATGAATGCATCGAGACTGGTTCAGAGAAGCAGTAGAGGATGCAATGATTCAGGTGCAAATGAGAGAAGGAGAGAAGATAGAGAGGGAAGAGAGGGATTGATGAGTGGGTATTATGCTGAGCTTTTGGGTGAGGAGGGGGATAGCAGGTATGCAGGGACAGAGGGTGTTGGTGTTAATAGTGGTAATGAAGACTGTGCTGATAGGTAAAGAGAGAATGGGAAGAGGATGAGTTGAAGTGGCCTGTTGGTTTGGAGGGTGAGGGATGGACTCAGATGTTGTAAGTTGATAGATTTTTGTCATGTATTTTGTTAGTAGATTGTGGCTATTGTATGTGCTGAGGAATGTGTACTTATCTTGGTGTAATACAGTATTTGGATTTGATATGTTTTTGCTAATGGAAGTGTTGACATGTGCAGGCTCTGGATTTCTGTATGATGGATAGTATGTATGGCCCTGGTGTTGGAAAATGAGTGGCCATGAGTAGCAAATGCATGTCAAGGCCACAGGTGTGTATAATGACTGTGTCATCACATTACCCCTTTGCAGTGTCTTCCTGTGTCACTGCACCACAATGGAGCACCGTTCTGCCAGTTTCATTGTTCTATCATGTTGTGTGGACTTTCTAGATAGTATAAATGCCATAGATTTTCTGTTGAGCCCTCAGTTTTTCTCTGTCTTCCAGTGCTGAGTTTACTATTTTCTTTACTTGGTAGTTTGGAGGAAGAAATGGACACTCCAGCAACAAGTTTCATCTTTTGTCACTCCTTCCCAGTCAGTCCCTGGGCTGAGACAAGCACAACCAAACTTAATGAGACTTGACAAGGATTTGATGAGGACAAGCACACCAGTGAGAGCTTGGGTCATTAGTATCTAAAGCTATAGCAGGAATTGGACTTGGACTTGAAAGGGACAGGAGACAGAGGGAGCCTGACAGCCAAAAATAGATTTATTCATGGTGTGGTGAGTACAGTGTATGTTGTCGATATTGTAGTGTATAGTGAGAGACAGGTGGGAAAAGGGCTCAGAGATGCCCTTTGACATTTGATTCCAGTGGCTCCCTGTGCTCACTGTCCCACTCTCTTGGTAAGTTTGGTTCTATTTCACCACAGGCATGTAAGAGTGCAGTGAGTGACTGAGAAGGAGTCTCACCTTTCTTATAAAAGTTTGATCTCTTTTTATGGGACTTTCTAAGAGCAAATAATCAGATTTATCTTGGATGTCCATTGACACAACCTGTTCTTGCCTTGCCACCCAGTTATTATTAGCCTGTCAAAGTGCAAGTGCAAATGTACTCACTGAGATTTACTAAAAGAAGCTAGTATCAGTTAAGGCAATGTCATACTGGTGTAATCTCAAATCTCTTCCCTTCTTCCTATATCATCAAATTAGCTGTCATTATCATAATTGCTACTCACAATGAGTCCATCCCCCCCATCCTACAAACCTCAAAACAAAGCCAGTACCTCTTAAATCCAAACTCAATATCTGAGCATATCAATCTGGATTTGAAAACTCTGAAATAGTGATTTTTTAGTCTCAAATCTGAAATATGAGAGGGCATCAGAGAAGTTGATGAAGGAGATGGCTTTGAATGAATGCACCTTGAAATCCTGCAAATTTCTGACTTGAATTTGACTGCTATTTCTCTGTAATCTATGATCCTTCTAGGACTTTTATCCCCTTTTACATCATCATCACATGTCACTTCTTAATCATCAATATTTCCTTCTTCTTGCCACTTCTGATCCTTAGATCCCTCATTGTATGAGGTACAAGTTTGACAGGGGGACCTGAATGCACCACTATACTTTTGAAGCAGATAGAAAACCATAAGGCAGTCTATATGTGAGCTTAGGAGTAGATATGAGATAATGTAGAGTGAAGCAACTGATTTAATACCATACTTATCTGAAGTGATCTTAGGATGTGATGGTCAATTCAAGATATTAGTCAGGCATCCAACCAGTGCCTTAACCTTCATACCCACTCAGAACCTTCACCACATACACCTGGTCTCTCAGCTGCTGTAGAGTCCATACAGAATGAGCCTATATAATCTCTGACAATATGCTCTCTTGATACTTCCTTTCCCACATACCACCATCATTATTTTTTCTAGTGGTATTTTCTTGATACTGAAACAACTACATTATTTGAAACTATGGGAGATAGTAGTAAAGGTGAGAAGAGTAAAGATGGAAGTAGGAGTGTTATCAGTATAGTGAAGAAGCTCACTGAAACACATGCTGGCCAAAAGGCATCTGCTGTGGACCTTAAGGCAACTGAAGCCACTATGGACAAAGCCATCAAGGCTACTGATTGTTACAACTCATATGTTTCTGGACAAACCCAACTAATACTGACTATTTCTGTATTACTCTATTTCTTTTCCTACTGTTTTATATCTTACTATTTCTTTATATATTATTTGTTTCCAAATATTCCTGCCTGCTTCTGCTTGTCTCCCTTCTGATTCCTCTTACTTCTTATTCCTGTTGATTATTAGTTCTTATTCCTTTCTATATCCTTCCACTCAGTACCAATGGTTTCTGCTCTGCTTTCATATTTCCTTTTATGTTACACCTGTCTTTTATGATTTCATTCTTACTTCACATGTCACCACCCATTTCCCTTTGTATGCCTGCTCTTCATACTATGTCATTCCTCTTTATTATCTCTCTATTGTCTCTATCACATGTCTATCACATCACATAGTTTTCTGTTTACTCTGTTTTCTTGTTTATCACTTTCCAATGTTTTCCATAGGTATATAAGTAGCAGATTACTATTGGTATATAAGTAGCAGATTACTATTTATGTATACTCCAGTCTGATAATTGACTTAGTTTGACATTTCTGATTATTCCAACTTTAAACTATTTGTCCTCTTGATTCTCTCTAAGTCCCTTTCTGTCTGTATTTCTAAATTGGACCATTGGCAGTGGAACAGCACAGTATATAAGCTGAAGCCAAGGTCCATTCCCAATTCTTTCCAATCTTGTGCCTCTGCCTCTATCTCTATCTCTGCATAGATCATTCCCAATGTATTCTGACTTTTCTGCATCTATTCCCTCTCCATCCCATCCAGAACTTAATACTGATAGTGAAAGCAAAAGTGAATATGAGACCTCTAGTGATGAGGATGAACCACTCCCTAACATTTGAAGACAAACTCAGTTACTTAAATTATCTGCAGCTTGCTCTGGTAACCCAGCACCAGATGTTTCTGGTGCTGGTACCAATACTCTGACTCCTCTGGTTGCTACTAGAGGTAGTCATGCTTCATCCAATATTCAGGGATGCACTATGTCCCTTATTCAATCTGCTGAACATACTAGAAATGAGCATTCAAATTCTCCTCCATATTTGTGCTCACATACTTCTTTAGTGGCCAGTACTTGTGTTTGTACCCCACCACCAAACCAACAAGCTCTCAAACATGAAGCCACCACCCCCACAGGTCACTCTTTTTCAAAGAACTCCCTATTTGAATAAATGCCAAAAGGCATATATGTTAGCAATCCCCGAAAAATACATGAAAATATTCCTATACTATTTGACATACCATCCTACCACAAGGAGCACTCGACAGATTTTGATACACACCACCCACTTGACCAACTCCAACATTTTGATCAAGTGTCTAAAGAACAGCCTCAAGAGGCACTCTCCTACACTATTGCCAGACAATTATGAGAATCTACTTGTGATGCTGGAAATTCCTCTGCATTTGCCAACAAGATGCCATCTCTTATGCTTGGGCCACATGTTTCTGGCCCTAACAAACTGCCAGTATTATCCTCATGGGACAATGACACAGCAAAAACCTTCAATATTGTTGGTGACACTCCCCTACCTCCTATTCCTAAGCTCAACCCTTCCCTTGTGCCTGCTGGCAACCATGCCTTGCAGGCAATTATGCAACCAATGGCTGTGCAGGCACAGCTATTGCCTCAAATTGATGATGATGATGCTTTGATGGATATCCAGAATGATGAACCTGTTGCTAAAGGCAATAAGACATCATCTGCTGACAATAAATCTCCTACAATTGAAGAATTTAAGGAGTCTCTTGGTGAAGCTTGTATGAGCATGCAAGAGTGTGCTCTTTGGCTCAAATATTTCCCAGTGAATGGGAGAAAATTCATGCCTGATTCTAACATTGTTGATGAATTGGCTTATCTTTTTACTGCCATGAATGATGGAGGATGGGGTCATGCTGTTATAGATGACCTCAAGATCAATGAAGAATATGCTCCTCAAGAGAGTGAAAAATTCACCCTTTTACAACTAATTGAAATGCTTTTCTTCTCAGGTATCCATTGATACAACAAGAAGAAAAACAAAAAAAAGAAGATGGAAATCATACTGTCTTCTCAAAGTCCTGAAAACATGGAAGTCAATATCAAACCTGAATGCAAACTCAGGTCTTCCAGGACACTACCCAAACTGCCTATTAAGGCATCCTTTCCACCATCCAAGCCCTCAGCTACAGTGAGCCCTATGCTGAATATCCTTAGTTCTATTCCCCCTACTCTGCCTAAGAAATTGTTTGCAAGCATTGCATGCTTGAATGCTCCTTCTCCTTCTACTCTTAATGACCAAGCCATCAGCCTCATTGAATTGACTAATGCCTTTGGTGACAAATTACCTGCTGAGCATATTGTCACTATGCACCAAGCATCTTTGGGCATCTCCCCTCCTACTAACAACAATCCTCTCCCACAAAAGAAGAAATTTGTGGTTAAGACCACAACCAAAGGACCTTCTAGGAAACAAGTCCTTATCTCTTACAACAACGCCATTACCATATCTTGTCTATCCTACTACAAAAATATTATTGACTCTGTCAATTGTGGCCTTATCCAACAACACTCTAAACTACAAGTCAACTCCATAGTTGAAGGAAGATCTGGACCATCTCTAGGCCTTTCTTTCAACACTAACCTCATTCCAAATGCTGCCAAAATTGACATTATCCATGAATGGGTTAAAAAAGTTGTCTCAGGTGATGTCCCACCCCCTTGCACTCCCATGTCCAAATCTTATCTTAAGATTGTGGGCATAAACTTCTACATGCCAACTGAATGGCATAATAACAGTTCTAATCAACTAAAAGCTCATGATGTCTTATATATCATGGAGCATTCACCTCTCTTCCAACAGATTTCTCTTGCTTCTTCACCTCATATCATGAAAGCATCTGCGCATTCAGATATGGCAATTATTTGGTTTGACATCTGGGACTTTCAAAAGGGTACCAAAGCCAAATTGCTCATCAACCAAACTTCTAATTTTGGTGAAGATGTTGCCACAATTCTTGCATGCAATATGCACCCCAGCATCCCTCAATGTCAAAACTGCTGGTATTGGGGTCATATCACAGCAAAATGCCAATCTCAAGGATAGTGCTGTACTAGATGTTCCAGTTCTTATAAGACTAAGAATCATCATATTTCTTCTTCTTGCTGTAAAGCAAATGACAAAGCAAAACCCCCACATGAGGCTACCACTGAAGGTGAACCATGCCCACATGAATTCAAATGCATCAATTGTAAAGGTGATCATTTTGCAAATGATAAGAAATGTCCTTACTGGCATAATTGTTTCAACAAAACATGGCACTCTAACAAAGCAGAGGAGGCCAAAGCTCAATGGGCTCAACACATTGAAATAGCTATTTAATGCCATAACAACCCTTCTACCTCAGGGAGCCATAAAGAGCCCAATGTTTCAATAAAGAACATTCTTATTAATAATTTAAATATTCTTTCTTTCAATATTTGACATTCCTACTCTGCTATGAAAACTGTTCTTAATGATATAATTGAAAATGTAGACATTGTTTTCTTTCAAGAACCCATCTGGATTGTAGTATGGCAGACTGTGTCTACTGATGACCTTCTAGGAAAAAATGTGGTTGGAGCTCCTCTCTATCCTGACTGGCTCTATATGCCACCTACAGATGTCTCACTCTGTGTTATGGCATATGTTCACAGAAGGCTCTCATACCTATGACCCATGATTAGGATGGACTTCTCCTTCTCCAACATCATCACCATATCTCTATCTCACAATAATACAACTCACTTCCTTCTGTCAGTCTATTCTGACTCCAAACACACAGCACTGAATGATTTACTCCATCATGCCATCACCTTATCATGTTTTCTCTATGTCAGAGGCAATTTCAACATCTATTCCAAATACTGGGACCTGAATTACTGTTTTCATTCACAATATGTGACACAACTCATTGATCTCATAAATGATCTTGGTCTAGACCAGCTATTGTTTGATCAGCCCATCCCTACACATTACCCTTCCAATAGGAGTAAAAACCCCTCAGTCATTGACCTAGTCTTCATCTCTAATGACATAGACATTGAACATGGCTCTATTCTCAAGGACTGAATGGACTGATCAGACCACACTCCCATCATGATGACAATACCTGTTAATCCTATGGTCATTCCTGTCACCAAAATAATGATCAAACCCAATACCTTGAATGAAAATGAGTTTCTAAAAGAGTTGGCTAAAGGGCTTGGAGTGCTTCAGCATGCTGATCTTTCAACTGAGGACAAGATTAAACAGTTCTCAGTGCAGATGGCTGCCCTCATCAAGTTGACATGGAACAAATATGTGACTATGAGTTCTATAGTCTCATGCTCCAAACCATGGTGGAATGAGGAGTGTAAGATGAAGCTGGAAGAATATCATAGAGATAAGTCAAAAATTAGATAGAAGAGGTTTCACCAAACAACTTACAAAGTTAAGCAACAATTATTTGATGCAAAAATTGAGGAAATTTCACAATTTAACACTAGACCTTGGGATCTCATGGCATGGGCCAAAGATCACAAATTACCCCCAATCAAGGCAATCAAATATCAAAATCGGCCTTGTGATACTCTTGACCAACTCTGGCAGGCACTCAATAGCACTTACAATGCTGCAAATGATTGTTTTATCAACAAATCCATTCTAAATGAAATACTGACTCTTTCTCCTTGAGATTGGATCTCTTTTACCCTAAATAAGCTCCTTTAAAGCCTCAAATTGTGTTTGAATCATTCAGCACCAGGGCTCAACCATATTACCTGGTGTCATCTCAAGATGCTTTTTCAAATCAATGATCATGTTGCTGACACTATCCTTAAGCTTGCTAATATATGCTTGTCTGTAGGATATTTTCTGTCACACTTCAAGGAATTGATATCTGTCATCATTCCTAAACCAAACAAACCTGCTTATAATATGCCCAAAATGTTCCAACCTATTGTATTGCTCAACACCATTGGCAAGCTCATCAAAAAGATGCTTGCCAAGCAAATGCAATTCAAAGCCAGCAAATTTGAGACTATCTTCCCTTGTCAATTTGGTAGTATCATTCAACAAAGCACTAAAGATGCCAGCATCTACCTTACACATCTTATTCATGCTGGATGGCACCAAAAGCTATGCACCAGTGTTCTGGCATTTGATATTACTCAATTTTTTCCTTCACTTAATTATTCTATGCTTTTAGATATTTTACAAAAACAAGGATTTTTGTCTAATGTTATACATTTCTTTTCCAGGTATTTAGTTGGTTGCTCTACCACATATTCTTATAATTCTTTTCTTTTGCCCTCCTTTGATACTAGTATAGGTGTAGGTCAAGGTTCAGCTCTCTCTCCTATCCTTTCTGGATTATATCTTGCTCCTCTTCTTTACATTACACATAGTAAAGTAGCTGGTCTTATTTCTCTTCTTTCTTTTGTGGATGATGGACTTATTGTTAGTCAAGCAGAGATATGGAAGAGTTTCCATGACAAGATTGTCATGACATACAGGATTTTGACAAAGCTTTTTGCTGACTTCGGGCTCATTCTCAAGCATGAAAAATCTGAAGTTTTTAACTTCTCTTGTATTCATGGAGACACTAATCCTCCCATTGACTTAGGATTTATGCCTTACACCTCTCTTTCCCCTCTCAAACCCAAACAGTATTGGTGCTATTTGGGCTTTTACTTTGATCACCAACTCAAATTCCAGGAACATGTTCATTACTGGTCAATCAAAGCTCTCTCTTCTGTCTATGCTATGAAGATTCTAGGAAATTCTGTGCACAGCCTTTTACCTCACCAAAAGCAACTTCTTTATCACTCCTGTGTCATGCCCATTGCTACTTATGGATATAGAATGTGGTATTTCTCTGGTGCTCATTGTTCAACCAATATCAAAGTGCTTCAAAAGACTCAAAAAGTGGCAGCTCTGTAGATTACTGGTGCTTTTTGCATATCACCTAGTGGAGGAGTTGAGGTGCTTGCTGGCCTTATCCCTATCAACCTTCACTTATCCAAACTAGCTAAGTGCTCCACCTATTGCTATGCTACTCTTGATAAAACACATTCCATACTTTCACTCTTGAGCTCTAATAATTCTAAAGGAGCTCTACCTCACCTGCTTTCCATTGATGCATTATCAGAAATTCAAAAGAAAAAAGTTGGGGGCCCTTTAGTCAAAGCTGATAAGTTGTTGACAAAAACTCATAAGTCATTTTCTCTTTTTCATCTTTCCAATAGGCCTGGATATAGGTTACTTAATAATTTTGCTGATTGCTTCTCTTTTGTTGACTATGACAGATCCAAGCCTGAAGAACTCAGTAATCATTATTGACATCTCAATGCAGTTGTCTCCCTCATCCACTCATCTTCCAATGCCTTCTTGTCATCACTGACAGCAGTATACCCAATGACCCTCACCTCCAAGCCATTACTACATATCAAATATGGCACAATAGCAAGCTTATCCATTCTCTCTCCATACTGGCAGGCAAATCTACTGCCTCCAATGTTGAACTTACAGTGCAATATTTTATGTTATGCAAAGCTGCTTCTATTCCTGATATTGATCACATCACCCTCTTTACTGATCATATCACATCATCTTGTCTGCTTCTAGACCCTTCTGTTCGTGGTGGCCAAAATCATGCCATAGCCACTGCTAATGCCATCATCCTCTGGCTAGAATGTTCTATCACTCATCACATTGACTTTTGGTACATTTCATCACAAAGCACTAAATGCAACTGCAATTCAGCACCTGAATGTCCTGGATACTCTTGCTGTGTATTCTGCAAAGTCTATCTTCAATCCAAAGATACCCATTCTATTACCCCTCTTTTTTCAGTGTTATATAACTTTTTACACAAGAGAGCAACCAATTGCACCAAACATATCTGGCAAAATATATTTGATAACTGCAAATCATATCATGGCCATTCATTCCTACATCTTCTAAGCAAAGATCACAATACTCTGTATATTTGACCTCAATATTATAACAGTTGCTCTTGGCTTAAAGAGCTACATTTGTCTTATGCTCCTGACACTATCTTAGGCATTACAAACTTCAACATTGCAACAAGGGCTATTCAAGCTATACTCAACCATGCACCTATCAGGTCTTACCAGGCCCACTTCTTTCCTAATAAACTGGTTGGCCACAAATACAGCTACTAGCTCAAAACTCATGAACATATTATCCTCTCTTGTCCACTGTATTGGCAACCCCCTTACTGTATTGCCACTCTACAACATTTGATTGACTTCCTTGATCTAAACCTATCTATCTTCACATTTAGCAACAAGAGGCCTATACCTATAGCATCACCTCCTACTACTTCTCCTCAGTGTGCTAGACAGCATTTAAATATCTCTATGCTACATACTCCTCAATGTGCTGGGTTGCACAATTGCATCTCCATGTTTTATTAATTCTGACTGCATCTACTGACAGGATAATATTATTGGTAAGTCTCTTCATGGGACAGACCTTTTTTTTTCTTTTTCTTTTCCCTTTTCTCTCTTCTTCAGTTTTATAGGATAGTCTTATCAACATTCCTGAAATACAGTTATCCAGTTTCTCTTTCTGTTTCATATATATACATTCTAGCTAGTTCTTGTAATTACTTAGACATGGACTGCTCTTGCACACTATGTAATAAATTATTGAATTTTTTTTTAAAAAAAAGACAATATGCTCTCTGATTATCAGGCACATCTGTCTCTTACCATTCATTGCACACTCATGCTATCTCTACCTCCTGACCTCATTCACCACATTTATATCTTACTCAGTATATTGGACACTCTTGCACTGAGTGAAGTCAATAATTTCCTCCATGACTTGTATCAAGAATCACCTTTTCTTTCTCATGTACCACTATCATCATTTTTCACAAGTGGTATTTCTGAATACTGAACATGCTATGATATATGAAGTTATGGGTGATAGTAGTAGAGATGTTAAAGCTCCTGGTGGAAGTCCTAGTTTTGCTTTTGGTGTAAAATTCAAGAACATCATTACACATGCTGGACACTCAACTACTGCTATTGATGTTCAAGCAACTGAGATATTGTTAGACAAGGCTATGCCTTCAGATGACATAAACAAATCTGACTCTGAAGAAGAAGAAGATTTGCTTGTCCCTCTATATGAGGTTGTTCTCACCAATGATCTTATATGTCTTCTAGGACTGAATCTATTGTCAGCCATCATTCTCATAATGACAGGTCTAAATTGCCTGTTATCAAACACTCTATGTCCATGCCTCCAAGGACTAAAACACCCTCTCCTAATCAACTTGCTCTACTTGCTGGTGCAACTACTCTGATGAACACCAAATTACCTTATGCTGATAGTGCTCAACTCACCCCCATTTCTATAAATGCCTTGGGTACTTGTAAAGCAAATGAGAACATACCAACTTCTCATTCTATTTCTTCTGCTCATCAAGAGCACACTACCAATATTGAAACCCAGTCAACTGATTAATGACAATATTTTGAAAATATTATTAAAGAAATTCTACAAGAACGTGTTATCACAACCATATCTCAAGCCATTCAAAATGAAGGTGGATTTGTTCCCTTTGTTCAAGACACTCCTATGATTTTTCCATCTGCAAAGTCTGGTCCCAACAAATGTGCTAATCCTACTGATTGGGATAGCAAATCCATATTTCCTGCCATCAACCCTGTTGGAGACATATCTCTCCCTCCTGTTCCTAAACTCAACCTGAAGACTCCTAAGCTTGCTGGCATTAATGCCTCACAAGCTATTACACATACTGTGGCCACACAAGTGTAGCCACAGCCACAAATTGATGATAATAATGCAATGGAAGGCATTAATAATGGAAAAAGACAAGAATCTATTGCTGCTCAAGATAGTGATAGACCTACTGTTGAGGATTTTAAGAATACTGTTGATAATGCTGCAATAGGCATTCAAAAGTGTGCCTATTGGTTTTCTGATTTTCCTGTTAACAAGAGTATTTTCACTTCTGACACTGCTGTTGCTGATGAGCTTGCTTATTTGGTGACTGCTATTCATAATGGCAGATAGGCTCATACCACTATCAAAGACTCTGAAATTCTGGAAAATTATGCCTCTCAAGGAGACAAAAATTTCACTCTTCTCAAACTAATCAAAAAACTCTTTTTTCCAAGAGTTCACCAATACAATCCCAAATCTCTCAAGAGAAAGGCTCAGGAAATCATTCTCTTCTCTCAACCTCATGAAAACCCTGACATCAATATGGAGACTGGAGCTCCTGACATAGTACATATCATTACTGAAAACACTAAACCATTGGCACCTTGCAAAATTCCTAGGACACCACCCAAGCCTTCTATCAAATCTACTTTTACCCCAACTCCAGTCTTAGTGAGTGGTTTCAAAACTACTCCCCCTGCCAAATCCTCTTTCTCTCCCCCTAAGAAGTTGTTTGCAGATGCTACACACTCCAAAGTGCCTTCTCCATCTACTGATGCTGTTAAACAAGCTATTGATCTTGTTGAACTCATCAAACTTTATGGTGATAAACTGTCAGCTGACCAGATTGTTGCTATGCATCAAGCTGCCACTGGTGATGCTAATGGTGGTAAATCTGACAATTCTCCACAGAAAAAGAAATTTGTCATTAAATTGACCATGTGTAGGCCTTCAAGAAAACAGGTCCTTATTCCATACTCTAAAGTTGTCACTAAGATGGATGCTAGTGACACCTGCAAAGTCCTCAAGGCTGTTAACCATGATCTTGTTCAAGAACAGTCTAAACTCTGTATTTCCTCCATTGTTGAAGGACAGTCTGGGCCTTTGCTTAGACTTTCCTTTAATACCAATCTCATTCCCACTCAGGCTGAAATCTAGGTCATTTATGAGTGGGTAGCTAAAACCCTTAAAGCAAAGACAAATAAAGTGCCTGTTCCTAGGGCACCAATGTCTAAGTCTTACTTGAAAGTTGTTGGTGTTTCTTACTATGTTCCACCTGAGTGGCACAAAGACAGCTCTAATCAGCTAATGGCTGAAGACATCTTATATGTTTTACATTGAAGTCCTCTTTTCAACAATGTTTCTCTTGCCTCCTAGTCTTGTGTCATGAGAGCATCTGCTCATTCTGATATGGCTGTTATCTAGTTCAATATTTGGGACTTGCAAAAAGGTACTCAAGCTCATATCCTCATTAACAAGACTTTCAATTTTGAAAATGATGTCACCACTGTTATCACATGCAACATGCACTCTAGAGTTTCTCAATGTCAGAATTGCTGGTGTTGGGGACATATTGCAGCTAAATGCTGATCTCAAGCATGCCACTGCACTAAATGTAATGGGCCACACAAGACAGAGAACTATCATGTCATGTCTTGGTGCTACCAGACCAATGAGAAAGCCAAACCTCCTTGTCTTGCTACTCCTCTAGGCAAATCTTGCCCACATGACTTCAAGTACATCAACTGCAAAGGCAACCACTTGGCTAATGATAAGCACTGTCCATACTGGCACAACTGATTCAACAAAACTTGGCATTTAAACAAAGCTAAGAAAGCTAAAGCCCAAAGGGCTCAACAAGTTGTGGTTTTGATTAAACATTGTAATAACAACCCCATTCCCACTTCTACCCCATGAGGCTGATGAGGGCCTGCTCCTTCTTTATGAAGAGTATACTTATCAATCACTTGAATATTCTTTTTTTAATGTCAATTATAATTATTTGATTATAGAAATATGCCTGAATATTTATGCTAATACCATGGATATTCTCTTCTTTCAAGAACCCACCTGGAACATTGTCAGACAGACAGTGTCTTCTGAGCATGTTTCTGACAAAAACATCATTGACACCCCTCTCTACCCTGATTAGATTTATATTGTGCCTATTCTCCCTTCTTCCCTCTCTTGTCCTCAAGTTATGGCTTATGTTCATTGCCAACTCTCATATCTGTGACCATCTCTCAACACTACATTCACCAACCTTGAAAACAATATCATGGTTCTATCCCTTTCCTATTAACAACATGTTCATTATCTTATGAATATGTATTCTGATGATAAATGTCATGTGCTCAATCATCTTTTTCAATATGCTATCACTCTTTCTCAGTTCCTTTATATTGGTGGCAATTTCAACCTTCATTCCCCCTCATGGGACCTACTATACAAGCATAACAACAAACATGCAGACCAGCTTCTTGACCTTATGATGGACCTTGGCCTAGACCAATCATACCCATTCATTAACTTACTCACACATTACTCATATGATTGCTCTAAACATGACACAATAATTGATCTTATATTCCTGTCCAATGACATCAATGTTGATAGACATCATATCTTACCTGATCAATGAATGATGCCAGACTATGTGCTATTAACAGTTTCAGTCCCCATATCTCCTGCTTTAATTCCTGTTCAGAAGAAGAGCATCAAATGTGATTCTAAAGAAAAAAAGGCTTTCATTAATGAGTTGGCTGTTGGGCTTCTAGCACTCCAGTCAGCTAATCTTTCAACTGAGACAGCTGTACATTGCCTCTTGGTACAGGTTGCTGACCTCATTAGTTTGTTGTAGAACAAATATACAACTATAAGCTTTATATCAACATGCTCTAAGCCATGGTGAAATGATGAGTGTGGTGAAGCACTTAAGAGATATTGTGAAGAGAGGTGTAAAGAGAACTGGACAGCTTTCAGAAAAATAGTCTATGCTACTAAATGAAAGTTCTTTGATAAGAAAATTGAAGAAATCACTGAAGAAAACTGTTGGCCTTGGAATCTTATAGCATAGGCCAAAGATTGTAAGCTGCCCCCTTCCAAAGCTATCAAATGCAAAGGCAAGCTGTGTAACACTCTTGACTCCCTCTGGAATGCTTTTGATGGCACTTACAATTCAGCCTACAACAGAAGTATTAATCTTTCTGTTCTAGACTGCCTTGACTCTATTCCTACTCATTCATGGACACCATTTGCCCTTCCTGAAATTAATGATGCACTCACGGGATGTGCTAACTCTTTTGCCCCAGGAATCAACCATATTTTGTGGTCTCACCTCAAAAAATTGTTTAGCACTGATGACTGAATCCCCTCCTTCTTTCTTAAAATTGCTAACACTTGCCTCACCACCAGCTGCTGGCCTGATCACTTCAAAGAATTAGTGTCAGTCATCATTCCCAAACCTAATAAACTGTTTTACAACAATCCCAAAGCCTTCTGGCCCATTGTATTGCTCAACATAATCAGCAAACTCTTTGAAAAAATACTTGCATGATGCATGCAGTTTGAAGCCATCAAACATAATGCCATCCATCCTTGTCAGATTGATGGTATTATTCAATAAAGTGCTGAAGATGCTGGTATTTACCTTACCCATATCATATGTGCTGGATGGGCCAAAAAGCTATGTACGAGCATGCTTGCCTTTGATATTTCCCAATTTTTTTCTTTACTGAATCATTCAATACTTCTTTCTATTCTACAAAAACAAGGCTTTGTGCCTGAAGTAGTTAATTTCTTTTCCAACTATCTAGTAGGCTGTTCTACTACTTATTCTTACAACACTTTTAATTCTCTCTTTTTTGATGCTAATACTGACATTGGTCAAGGTTCTACTTTGTCTCCTATTCTTTCTGGATAGTATATCACTCCTCTATTTTACATAGCTTCTCTCAAGAATGCTGGACTCATTTTCTTTCTTTCTTTTATTGACAATAGCACTATAGTATCACAAGGCAAAACTTGGGCTAACTGTCATAACAAAATTTCTAGGGCCTATCACATCCTAGTCTGACTGGTTGAAGACTTTGGATTGCTCTTAGAGCATGACAAGTCTGAGATCTTCAACTTCTCTCACCTTCATGGAAACCTTTAATGAACACATTTGATACTGGTCTATCAAGACACTCACTTCTGTTCAAGCTATGTGCATGCTTGGAAACTCCATACATGGGCTTTTACCTCATTAAAAATGCCTTCTATATTGTTTCTGTGTTGTCTCCCTCACTATATATAGTTTTCATATGTGGTACTATTCTGGCATGTATATAGTCACTAAACTTCAAATGCTTTGAAAAATATAATGAAATACTGCTCTATAGATTACTGGTACCTTCTGTACTTCCCCCCTCTAGTGGAGTTGAATGTATTGCAAGCCTTGTCCCTATTCACCTCCATCTCAAAAAACTTGCTAAACAGTCAAGTCTATGTTACATGACTTTAGACCACTCATATATTCTCTTTTTGCTCTTTAGCACTGGTAACACTAAAGATGCTCTTTCCCATCCAAGGTCTATCAACCTGATAAATGATATTCAGAAACTGGTGGTGGAGGAGTCAGCAATAGAGGCCAACATGATAATGCTCAATACTTCCAAAACCTTTTGTCCTTTAGACAATATTAATTATCCTGGTTTATGTTTACTTGACTTGTTTTCTGACTAATTTTCTTTTTTTGATTATAATTGTTATGATTGATGGGACTTTATTCCCATATTTGGATGGTGACATTATTTTTGATCTGGACTCATCTATTCTCCCTTCTAATAACTTGATGTTCAACCCTTATTTCTTCTTTTGATCCATCTTCTATATTTATACAGATCACTTTCCTGATATAAAGTATATTACCACACTTCTCTTCTCTGCAGTGCTTGACCTCCTCCAGTACATAGTCTTGTCCACACTCTGCATTTTGTAGTTCTATTCCATACTCTAGCACAGTTCTTACCCTCACCTTAGACCCAGTCATTGTCTATAATTGGTAGTACTGCTTTCATATATAAAGCCAATGTATTAGTAGGTATAACTCCAAGTTATATACTAGTTTATATCATGCATAATCCTCTTGTGTGAATATTCTAGTTGAGCTCTTATCAGTTGCTCTCTTAAACTCTGCTTGTGTTTGCTCATGTATAAGCATTTACAGTGCACATAATCTTTGCATGTTACACCCTGCTCTAGGCTAGACCTTTGTTACTAGATTGTGTGGTAAGGCCTGCTGAGTCTTCCAGATAGGCCAGGTAGCAATAATAATAATAGGTTTAATCTGAATAAGCTTGGTACATATATACAATGACTGGAAAAGGCCCTCTCCCTATTCCATTCTCTTTCCAATACTGCTATTGTCATCATTGATGGTAGTCTACCCAACAACCCCAACTGGCAGTCAAATGCCTGTTATCAAATCTAGTACAACAGCATTCTCATACATTCTCTCACCCTCCCCAACAGATGATGTACTGCTCCTGAAGCCAAGCTCACTGTGCAATGTTTTGTGATATGCAAAACAATCAATATCCCTGACATTGATCATATTCTTGTTATCACTGATCACATCCAAACATCTAGAACTCTTCTAGACCCTTCTATACATGCTAGCCAAAATTACTCACTGGCCACTGTCAAAGCCCTATGCTTATAGCTAGAATGTTTCAGAACTTAGTCTATTCAGTTCTGGTATATTCCTTCCAAATTGTCACAATGCAACTATAATTCTGCTCCCAAGAAACCTGGCTGCTCTTGCTGTCTTCTCTGCAAAGTCCATCTAATGGCCAAGGCTAATCATTGACATGCTGGATTGCATCCTGATATCTCTGTATCATACTTAAAAAAGAAAATTACCAACTCTTGCCTTAAAGAGTGGCAAACCATGTTTCTCAACAACTGACAATATCATAGTCAGTCCTTTCTCATGCTCTACAGTAAATCCTTCAAAGGTGGAGTGATCCTTCCTCAATATCATAACAGAAGTTCTTGGTTATAAGAACTCCATTCTTCTTACTCCCTTGATACTAGTGATCCATCATGCTTGGTCACTAACTTCAATGTTGTCACACATGCTACATGTGCTATCACTAATTATGTGTCTATCAGGTCTTATAGGGCCCGATTCTTTTCTTGTGAGCTAGTTGGTTGCCACTGTGGTTTTTGTTACAAAACTAGAGAACATATCGTCACTGAATGTCCTCTCTATGTCAGAGAAGATAGGGACTTCAGTAATCCTGATTAATCCTATGACTTTACCTTGAGTAGTGGATGGATTTTATCTCATAAAAGGGTCCTAATAATCTGATAATTAAATTGGTCCCCAAAAATAGCATAAACAGGATTTGAACCCTAGATCTCACATAAATATGGAGAGAAATCAATATATAGATACCAACTAGGCTATTGTATCACTTATTTACTGAGAACAGAGGCTTATAAGTAGATCATCAATGAGAGAGAGTATGAGGGCTTTTCTGTGAGAAAATACCTTATGCCCATATAAGAAAGTGACTAGCAATAGTTTCAATTATTAAATGGCCAAAACAGGAGAAAATAAATTTTTCATTTAAGTATTCTTTACAAAGTGAGTCAGCAGCCCAAGAGAACTACTTGAACTGGAACATCCAAGTATATTGATGACTAACTATAAAAAAGCAATATATATACAAAATTAACTAGTATCTCTATGGCTATGTAGTCTAGTAGTTAATTTACTGTTATTCTGACTTTGAGCTTAGTGTTCAATCCTTGCTTATTACTGTTTTGGGCGCTTAAATGATCAATCTTATCTAATCTAGTAGAATAAATCCCAAGATTAATCTAGCCACTACTCTAGCTATAGTTAGTTGGGATTAAATCCAGATTAATGAAGTCAATGTCTGTTTTTCCTTTTTTCTCTAATAGTATTATTATCTCTTTACATTTCTGGTAGTTTCATTATTTACACTCTCTACTACAAGTTTTATGTTTGTTTGTTTCTGTTTGGTTTGGACATCCTAGCTAGTGTTTGTTTGTAGTTAGGTACAGACTGCAATCAAACACTATGTAATAAATTGTTGATTAAAAAAAAATTGTATCAAGAATCACCAGATGTGCAATATCACATTGAATGCCAACTTGCCAGTGTTGATGACAACCCAAGATGTCATCTTCCCATCAACACCTGACTCGACATGCTTAGAAAGAGAGAAAAAGTATAGAGGAAAATTTCTCCAAAACCAGTAAAGACTGTTCATAAGCTATACCCATCTTTACACTTAGATAATATTTCAAGACACTACTACTATTTTGGAACAAGGACCCTCAGTACAGATAGCAGCATTCATTCCAATGGTATGAGATTATATAAACTCTGCAATAAAAATAAGAAATAATGGTCCATCTTTCACATTGATAAAATGCTAGGCTTCACATGCTGTATAGATAAACATGACTTGTTGATCTGCATTTCTCAGTGATTTATCTAAACTGGTGTCTTTATCTTTTTTTTTTTTAAAAAAAAAAAATCAAAAATTTATATCATGGTGCTCAATCACAGTCCATACCTAATTAAGTACACAATATACTAGCTAGATAAAACAGAAAATGTCAATGTCAAAAGAATATGAGTATCTAATGATAGGTATGCATACTAAAGATGTATTTCCCTTCTAAACCTTAGATGACCTCATAGAAAACTAGGCACTTCTAGAGTGTGCATGAATAAACCAGTTGACATCAAATTGATGACACCAGTACTTGCAATGGCAGTTGTTAGCTGGATGTTTTCCTTTGCAATTAAGGCAGTGAGAGTTGTAAGGACAGGACATACCTGTCTTGGTTGGAGGGATGGGGGGTGTGGTCTTAGCATTGCCCTTGCAGATGCCACAGTATTCACAATGGTGTACTTTAGAGTGAGATCTAGCACAGAGTGGACATTTGATTGCCTGAGCCTTGCAAGCATTTGACAGATGTCCCCAATGCTAACAATAGTAATATTAAGGGGTGCCAGAGTGAGCTTTCATGAGCTAAATGAGATAATAAGCATTGTTAATGCTTATGCATTGATTTTTGAGTTTCTTGGCAGTGGTGCCAGATTGAGAGTCCCAGACATTGAATTATACAGTAGCAGTATCTGAGTGCTGCAAATTGTGCATAATATATGGCTTAGCAGCAAGATCAGTATTAAGCCCACTATTGATGAGCACAGGTGTGACAATATCAGGTGTGACAGGGAATGGAATGTCAATAATCTTGAGAAAGGATCGAGATTATGGAAGAAATGCTATAACTGTAACTTTAGCACTAGAGGAAATAAATTCAGAGATGATTTTGAGATTGTCTGTTGAAGAGACATTGTTGGTGAAAAGTAAAAGGCCACCATATGTGATGCAAGCAGTTAAAATCCTGAGCAAGGATTTCTTGTGCTTGAGATTATTGTTTGACTGAGAAACAAGTTTGAATAAGTCAATATCTCCAGAATTGGAGAAAGGGACAAGAATTTGATGGTGAGAAGGACTGGTAGTGGTGAAGGACAGCTTATGCCTGGAAGTAGCAGGCACATTCTGGGCAGCATAATGCATAGCAGTAATGTGATCAGTGGGGAAAGTGGGAAAGGCCTTAGTGAGCTTGACTAAGTCTATGTCATCTTGAATAGGAGCAGGCACCTGGGCTCAAGGCCTAGGCTTGGGTCTAGATTTAGCAATGTCAGCAAAAGAAGCCTGAGGCTTTTTCACTACTAGTACAGTAGCCTTAGATTGAGAGTTGACTGGCTTAGGAATAGCTGGTTGCAGGATTTGTGCTGGGACAGGCTGAGGCATGTCAACAGGCATAGGAATAAGGGCAGGAGTGAGGGCCAGAAGAGAAAGTGGCTTACTGCAGACCAATGCTTATTTGATGATATCAGCAGCAGAAAATTCATGTTTGCCATCAACAATGAGCTTGCAGTCAAACTAAGTTTAAGAAGTGAAAGAAAAGGCATTAACTAATAAAGCAATCAGTTGAGCATATATGAAGGGCCAATTTGCCTCAGGACAAATGTTGGAAAAGGCCTAAGGAGCATCTTCTTGACAGAAGGCTTTCTACAGATAGTTGAGGCTACTGACAGTGGATTCAAGCCATTTCTCATTAAGAGAATCCAGTTTGAGGACTCCAAACTCATAGCCAGTAGAAAGAGAGTGGGTAATAGAACTGCACCCTGGAGAAAAGAGAAAAGGGTTACTGGGAGGGCAAATCTTCTTTGTAGAAGTGGAAGGCTTAGGATGAATGTCATCTAGAGCAGGAGTGGAGAGTAGTGGAACAGGAGATCCTAGTCCATCAGGAGTAATAGGTTTAGGAGGAGATATAGCTTTCTTCTTCTTTCATTTCTTGTTTATTGACATCTTCATGATGGTAGCTTTAACTTGAGCATTGAAAGCATCAGGGTCGAAGCTTTTATCATTAGAAGTCATGGCAGAGTCTTCAATATGAGCACCAAGAGCAGAAAATAATAACATAGCATATACAACATAGACTAATCTCTTAAGACCAAAAGTTTCCCAAAAGAGAAGATAGTAGTAAGAGATCAAGAAAGGATGTGGTGTCTTTACCTTCCTTCACTAACAGTTATCTATATATCACAGCTCAATCCAATCTTCTCATGTAGTAGTCAATACTCACATCTTTTGATACTCAACACTCAGTCCACATCTGAAAGCCATCCAGCCTATGTTTCTAATATGTTGCTACTCCCTACTCCCAACTCATGCTCTAGTGACCAACATTGGGATCAGGTCAGAGATTGTTGGGGACCACTTGGTCATTGCTGTCTTCTCCACCACAATTGATAACTCCAATATTAACTACAATATCAACTCTATAGTGATCAATCTCACTAGGCTGGTGGATTACAGTAAACTATTCATCCTGAACTGGAGAACTGGAGAGATGTGCCATGTACACCTGCAATTCATTATTACATTGCTTGTGTTTCATGTGTAACTTTTGGTAGCATCCTTTGACCTTTGCAGATCTAGGTATATCTATACCTGGTATAGCCATGCTCCATCATGACATCTTTGTGTTTTCAATCTTTGACAACTTGAAGGAAGAGTGTTTAGATATTTACCATATCCCAACAGTTGACTTAGGTACAATGGACTCTATATGCCTAATTAGATGCCTAAAGCTTTCTGAACTTAGTGATGGGCATTACTGTGCAATTCAATGCTATACAACCTTGAACCCAGTAAAAGACAGTTCATTTCCAGCATACATCCCCTTCTCTGTTCTATTTATAGACTCTCCAAACAATGCTCTTATTTTCTTCCATATCTTGGTCAATGCCAACTCTTACTATTCACTTGTTGACTTTACTATGGTTGTCTACTACCATACCCTATTAAATATTCTACTACCTAACTCAAAGTTCAGTAGCATACCATACTTTGAGGCTTCATGGCAGGAGTGGGGCCCTGATTGGACTTACTGGTTTATGATTGACAAAGGGGACATTTATATAACAAGTGTAAATAGACAGCAGTATGTCTTTAGTAATACCACTGAAAGATATGACAGACAAAACATGATATTCCTCAACTTCAATCCATTTAATGTCAAATAAGCCTTCAAACAAGAGGCCATACTTCCAAATCCTCATTCAGCCACCAATGTCCAACACAAAACCATAATTCATAGCCCTGTGTTTGCTGGTCTGCTCAAATGTCATTTATCTTACATAATGATTTTTTCCAAAAAGAAGTACAATTACAACTGTGTTATAATCAATAACAGTGTTATTATTACTAAAGTGAGTTTACATGTTTTCACTGTATTTATTCTCCAAACGTTGATGGGCATCATGTAGAAATCCAAAACCAACATTTTTTATGTTTTGCACATTGAGTGATCATTTGAAGACCTGTAGTTTGTGGGTATAATGTATGGGATAAGTACTAATACCAGAAAGCTCAAGTGCTCATTAATAGCATGAAATTAACTTGTTTTATCTCCCTAGTTTTGTTATACCATACAGTGTTAGAAATGGAGATTTCTTTTCAGTTTCAAGCACAGTTTCAGTAGCATGTGTGGGATATCTGAAGGCAATAATGTTTCATCTACTTCACAATGGTCTTCACCAGTGTTATAATTCTCACTATATACAGCATACAGTTACTCCATATCCTAGAGATGTAAGAATGTGTGGGTGAATCACAACTTTTATACCACTGTCAGTACACATACCCTCTTTCTTGAGCTATGAGTGATCTAATGATGTGAATTGCCATAGCTCCCAAATAAAATCAAGCATTCAGCTATGCTAATATGAGTAATCTGTATGTATATTTCAGAGAGAAGAGATGCATATGCTCATAGATTTTACATGGAGTGGATCTTCTGGAATAGTGAGCTTGAGAGTTATAATCTGATGAGTTGATTATTTATGTATGAGTTTGAGATCATATCTTGTGCTAAGTGACTTACAAAATGATTCCAACAAAGGGAGGTTCAATAACTATAGATAAGATGTGACAAAGTTGTTGGTGATGACATAATGACTTGTATGGATGAAACTTGAAGAACAATAAAGCCACCTTTGATGTTAAGCAGGTGATTAGCAATGAGTATGAAGAGCATGAAAAACAGTCAGTTCTGAGTAAGAGGACCAGAGATGCAAGAAGCAGTCTGCTGTCAAATATGTCTAGTCATATTGGCCACATGTTTCTGTCCTTATTGTCAATGACTGTCATGGTCTATCTACACTGCTCACTATCTCTCTGATGTTTTGCTGACATTCTCCAACTGACAAAGTGATGGTGGTGGAGAATGCTCTTCCATGATATGAGGTAATCTCTCAGACTGGGTCATAAGGCTCAGGTAAAGCATAAACTTCCCCATCCAGGGTCAGTGACTCACCAATGAGTCCATATTCCATAAATCAGATAATCTTTAAAAGGGATGATGACTAGACATACCATTCAATTATAAGTGCAATACTGATTCATTTGTAGTGAATTCATGATTCAGTGCCAATTACATAGCATGTAGACACCACCCAAGCACATGGGATATCAATGCTTGAATATATGACAAGCTTCTCCAGGAGTGTGTGCATTGATCTACTCCAAAATGCCATCTTTCTCACTGGAACAGTGCAATACATTAACTTCAATCACCCAGCCATTTCTTTGTCAACCTCTGTGCCTCAAGTCCTCCAGCTTCTGACAGTAGTTGTATTCAGCTCAAGGTGTCTCTGAACACAATTTCCTCTCCTTCCCATGTGAAGCCTCACTACATGCATCAATGTACTGCTCCTACCATACTCCCATTCTCTCACCTATTTTCCCATCTTTTTTTTTTTTTTTAAATCAAAAATTTATAAGATGGTGCACAATAGCAGTCTATCCCCCAGGAGAGCCCAGGGACTAAGATAAATACATGTCATCAAACTGTACTATATAATTGACTGGTCCTAGTTACCTGAACCAACTGTCCATACAGCCCAAGTCTGAATTTCCCAATCCTTCAGTCACCAACTAAACAAGAGGTACTAGATCTCATAAATGTGATCCAAAGGGGTCAACCCAACAGTGTCTTGGAAATGAGCATGTGCTAGGCATATAGTGATAATCAGGCACCAGCCACATTGGCAGCCAGTAGTGAGAGAGCATGGAGCTCCCTCAAAAGAGGCTGGTGCCATTGAAGGCAACTGCCATGGGATTTCCATGATGACCAGTGAAAGAGCAGGAGAGCAAAGCTACAACCCTGCAGAAAAGAGAGAAGAAGGCAGAGAAGTGAACTTAACTCAATACCAAAAGAGGCGCTGATAAAATGCCAACACTGGAGTGGGTGGGCACAGTGGGTAACCAGCCTGGGAGAGAAGGAATGAGTCAAGTGCAATAAAGTGCTTAACTAAAATAGCAGCAGCTTATTCAGCTAAACTACAGATTTGGGAGCCATGAAGGTGACTGGGAGATGGACATGGCCCAAGTATACCAGAGCATGCCTAGACCAGTGGAGAAGCTCTAACCAACCACGGAAGCAGAAGGGAGCAAGAGAGAGGAGGCAGAGGAGGCAGAAACTGCCCCCCACAAGGGAAAAGGCAGTGGAGGAGTGAGCTTGAACTCAACACCAAGAGAGCTGGTGGACATCACAAGTATTTCAGCAGTGGTAAAGAATGGACGTCATGAACTCTAAAGTGACAGAGAGTGCAGTCTGTGAGTGACCCAGAGGGTGGCAAGACTACAAGGAAAGAGGTACCCCAGAGTGAAGGTGGTGGTATATGGGAAAGGAAGGGTTGACCTATTTTCCCATCAGCACCACTAGCCTGAACAGTGACCTATCCATACATTGGTTCTGCACTCACTGTACTGCACCTCTGCATTGCCACCAATAGGCCCATCAAATCCCAACTCCTTCACAAGATATTGTTGGAATCAGACAAATACTTTGTTGCATCAAAGCATGATGTATATTTCACTAAGCTGACTGTGTTGCCATGTACTTCTTGATGGAATGATCCCCCCCCTCTTAATGTTACCTTCACCCATACATCCCCACTGGCTAGAATATTAGGCTATGCCAATGAAGGAATATCAACCTTGCTCTTCCTGAATCACACTAAAGCTTATGCACAAACTGTGCATTCACACTCAAAAGCAGTCTTTGACAAAAGACTGATGCACTTAAATGTTGTGTTTGAGTTTGAGAGGTAATGGGTATTAGATGTAGGACCACTGGAGACATGAGCACTGTTGGTGAAGGAGATGGTCTTGAATAAACTTGTATTGAAATTTTAGGTGACATTCGCTTGAACTTGACTTCTGTTCCCCTGTTATTCACAATTATTCTATTCCCAATGCAAAGACCTTTATCAATTTCAGCACAAATTCAACAATCCTTACAGGTGCCAAATGCCACTCAAATACTCAAAATAGCTGAACAACAATAAGAGAAGGAGAGGGTATCACAAGTGTTGAGTAGTGCTATGGTTTCTGGCATGCGTTCTTTTGTGGGTGCAAGATCTAAGTATTCATCTACTGTTATAGATGGTAATGTTCATCAGCCTGAGTTTACTGCTATATTAGGAGGAAGTTCTGGGAAGAGGGAGAAGGCCAGGTGAGATAGAATAAGAGGGTTAGTGTTGCTGTGGAAGATATGAGCTTGCCTGTTACAAGATCAGATTTGAGTGATAGCACTAGTGCAAGTACAAGACTGCAAGTTGGAGTGGGTCTGAAGATCAATCAAGAGAGAGAGAATGAACTCCATTACCTCAATGTTGCCATACTCCTCTAAGATACCTGCTAAGTCTACCTATGTCAACAACTTTACTTGAGCAGACTGTTTTAGCTGTGATTACACCATCTGGAATACCCATGAGACCTGCATCAAGAACTCCACTTACCAGATTGCTTTAGCTGTAATTATGCTATTTGGGATAAGGAGATATTATATATATATTTTATTTCTACTATATTTGTTTCCTCGAGAAATCTGCCACATCAACAACCTATAGCCTATCCTCCAAATGAAAGTCTCCCAGTCTCTCCATGGCCTATGTATGTCAATAGAAACCACATTGATCAAAATCAGATTAGATGTCTTCCACTACCTCTTCTTCAACATATTTTCTTTTTTTTTTTTTAATCAACAATTTATTATGTGGTGCTCAATTGCAGTCCATGCCTAACTACAAACAAATGCTAGCTAGGAAAATCTTAACTGAACAAAACAAAACAAAATAAACTAGAGACTTGTAATTGAAGCATAAGCATCAAAACTACCAAAAGCATAAAAGAGACAGTAATACTATTGATGAAAAAAGAAAAAAAGATAAAAGTCTATAGTCAATCAAAGTCACTTACTGGCACATGGGACAGAGCAACTAGAACAGGTGGAAGTGGAGACATGGAGATGCTAATGCACAACCCAGCATGTTGGTGTAGAATAGGTGTAGAAGGCAGTAATGGTGGAGAGACATCTGAGTTAAACATGAATGCTCTAGGATTGTAAGAGAGGAAGTCAATGAATTGACTTAGCATATTAATAGGGATGTCTTCTCTGACATAGAGTGGACAACCAATAACAATATATTCACATATTTCATATTGGAAACTGCATTGGCATCTAACAGGTTCACAAGGAAAGAATCATGCTCTATAAGAACCAATAGACATGTTATTGGTGATAGCATGTGTAGTATGTGTGACAATGTTGAAATTAGTGACAAGGCATGATGAGTCACTAGTATCAACAGAGTATAAAGAGCATAATTCTTGAAGCCAAGAACTGCTATTGTGATATTGAGGGAGGATAGGTCCACCTTTGAAAGCTTTGCTGTATAGCATAAGGAAGGATTATCTGCAATATTGAAGATTGTTGAGAAATGTGTTCTGCCATTCTTTAAGACAAGAGTCAGTGATTTTCTTTCAGAGGTATGATATGGAGATGTCAGGATGCAATCCAGTGTGTCAATGATTAGCTTTGGCTATTAGATGGACCTTACATAGTAGGCAGCATGAGCAGCTAGGCTTCTTAGGGGCAGAATTACAATCACATTGTGATGATTTGGATGGAATGTACCAGAACTGAATAGACTGAGATCTAGACTGTTCTAGCCAAGGGCATAGAGTTTTAACTGTAGCCAATGAGTGATTTTGACCAGGGTGAATAGAAGGGTCTAGGAGGGTTCGAGATAACTGAAGGTGGTCAGTAATAATGAGAAGCTGATTGATACCAGGAATAGAAACAGCTTTACACACTGCAAAATGTTGTGCAGCAAGTTTGGCTTTGGGAGCAGTACATTGTCTGTTGGGGATAGTGATAGAATGTGTAAAGATGCCATTGCACCAGATTTGGTAACAGGCATTAGCCTGGTGATTACGATTGTTAGATAAACTGCCATCAACAATGACAACAGCAGTGTTAGGAAGGAAATAAGAAAGGGAAAGGGCCTGTTCCAGTTGTTGCATATATGCACTGAGCTCATTTGGATTGGACCTATTGTAATCAAAAAAAGAAAAACAATCAGAAAATAAATCGAGTATTCTAGAACCAGGATAATTAGCATCATCTAAAGGACAAAAATGTTCAGAGGTGTTGGACATCATCACATTGGCCTCCATTACTGACCCCTCTACTACCAGCTTTTGAGAATCATCCATAAGATCAATTGACCTTGGATGAGAAAGAGTGCCTTTAGCATTTTCAGTGCTAAGGAGCATAAAAAGAATATGTGAATGATCAAGCATGGTGTATCATAAGCTTGACCATTTAGCAAGTTTTTCAAGATAAAGATGAATGGGGACAAGGCCTGTGATGCATTCAACTCTACTAGAGGGGGATGTGTGGAAAGTGCCAGTGATCCATAAGGCAGCATCTCATTGCATTTTACAAAGAGTTTGAAGTTTGGTGACTATATGAGTGCCAGAGAAATACCACATACAAAAACTATATATGGCAAGGGGAATGATACAAGAGCAATAGAGTAAGCATTTTTGATGAGGTAGAAGTCTATGTGTGGAATTTCCAAGTATTCACATGGCACAGACAGAAGTGAGGGCTTTAGTGGATGAATATTGGTCATGTTCATTGAATATAAGTTGTCAATTGAAGTAAAATCCCAGGTATCACCAATATTCCTTAGGCTTGAGAGGAGAGGAAGAGGTGAAGGGCACAAAGCCCAAGTCAATAGAGGGATTATTGTCACCATGAATATGTGAAAATTTATATATCTTGGACTTTTCATGCTTAAGGAGCAATCCAAAGTCTTCAATAAGTTGAATGAGAATCTGATAGGCCCTAGAAATCTTGTTATGACACTCAGTCCATGTCTCACCTTGTGCGACTATAGTGCCATCATCAGCAAAAGAAAGAAAAGAAGTAAGTCCAGCATTTTCAAAAGAAGAGAGATGAAAAATGGGGGCTATATACAATCCAGAAAGGATAGGGGATAATGCAGAGCCTTGCCTGATGCCAGTGTTGGCATCAAAAAAGGGAGAATAAAAAGAGTTATACAAATAGGTAGTAGAATGGCCCACTAAATATTTGGAAAAGAAATTCATAACTTCAGGTGCAAAACCTTGTTTAGTGAGAATGGAAAGAAGCATGGTATGATTCAATGAAGGAAAGAGTTGAGAAATATCAAAAGCAAGAACACTCATGTATAAGTATTTAGCCCAGCCCAAACATATAAGATAAGCAAGATAGATGCCAGCATCTTCAGTGCTATGTTGAATGATGCCACCAATCTGACAAGGATGAATGGCATTGTGTTTGACAGCTTCAAATTGCATGCAATGGACAAGCATTTTTTCGAATAGCTTTCTGATAGTGTTGAGAAGAATGATAGGCCTGAAGGCCTTAGGGTTGTTGTAAGAAGGTTTGTTGGGTTTAGGAATGATGACCAAAACTGATGCTTTGAAGTGATTGGGCCAACATCTAGTAGCAATGCATGTGTTAGTGAATTTAAGAAAAAAGGGGGGAATGCGATCATCAGCATTAAAGAGCTTTTTGAGATGTGACCAAGAAAGATGATCGACACCTGGAAAGAAAGTGTTGGAGCATCCTTTGAGGGCTTCAAGGATTTCAGGCAGAGCAAATGGCATCCATAACCTGGTAGGAATGGATTTAAGGCAATCAAAAACAGTCAAATTGACATTTCTGTTGTGGGCCAAATTATAAGTGCTATTGAATGCATTCCAGAGTAAGTCAAGGGTATTGCAAGGCTTGCCTTTATACTCGATAGCTTTAGTAGGAGGAAGCTTGCAATCTTTGGCCCATGCCATAAGATTCCAAGATCTCCAGTTTTCTTCAGCAATTTCTTCAATTTTGTGATTGAAAAACTTTCTTTTAGTAGCATGTACAGTCTATCAGAATGTTGCCCAGTTCTCTTTACATCTCTCTTCATGATACTTTTTAAGCATTTCACCACACTCCTCATTCCACCATAGCTTGGAGCATGTAGAAATAAAGCTCATTGTCACATGTTTATCCCAACAGCAACTAATGAGGTCAGCAACCTGTACTGAGAAGTTGTGAATGTCACTCTCAGTCAAAAGGTCAGCTGACTGCAGCACTAAAAGCCCAACAGCCAACTCATTAATAAAATTCTCTTCTTCTTTAGAGTCTCATTTAACATCTTTTCTTTGAATGGGGATTTGAGTGAGAGTCATGGGGACAGAAACCATTAATGGAGCATGATCTGACATTATATGTTGATCAGGGAGGATGTGATGTCCTTGAACTTCAACATCATTGGACAGGAAAATGAGATCGATTACTGTATCAGATTTAGAATGATCATAAGAATAATGGGTTGGGACATCAATGAAAGGGCATAATTGGTCCAGTCCAAGGTCCATCATGAGGTCGAGAAGTTGATTGGCATATTTGTTATTGTGATCATATTGTGGATCCCATGAATGAGAATGGAGATTGAAATCACTACCAATATAAAGAAACTGAGGGAGGGTGAGAGCATATTGAAGCAAGTAATTGAGCATATGTCATTTGTTATCAGAATATATGTTCATGAGATAGTGAATGTGTTGTTGATAGGAAAGGGTGATGACCATGACATCATTGTGGAGGTCAGTGAAGGTAGTGTTGAGGGACAGACAAAGATAAGAAAGCTGTTGGTGAATGTATGCCATGACACAAGGGTGAATTTCAATGGAAGATAATGTGGAGGCAATATAGATCTAGTTGGGATAAATAGGGGCACCAGTGACATTTTTGCCAGAAACATGTTCAGATGGAATAGTCTGTCTAACAATGTTCCAAGCAGGTTCTTGAAAGAAAAGAATGTCTATGGTGTTAGCATATATATTGAGACATGTTTCCATAACTGAATAATTATAATTAATATTGAAAGAGAGAATATTTAGGTGATTGATAAGCATACTCTTCATGAAGAAAGAGCAGGCCCTTGTTGGCCTCATGGAGTAGAAGTAGAGGTAGGTAGAGGATTGTTGCAATGCTCAATAGCAATAACTACACATTGTGCCCTTTGGGCTTTCGACTTCTCAGCTTTATTGAGATGCTAGTTTTTGTTAAAACAATTGTGCCAATAAGGGCAACATTTATCATTAGCAAGATGGTCTCCTTTACAGTTGAGACACTTGAACACATGCTGACAAGGCTCACCTTCAGGAGTGGTGAGACAAGGAGACTTGGCTTTTTCATTAGCCTGATAACACCAAGATGTAATGCAATGGTTTTCAGTCTTGTGAGGTCCATTACATTTGGCACAGTACTATCCTTGAGATCAGCATTTAGCTGTGATGTGTCCCTAATGCTAACAATTTTGACATTGAGGGATGCCAGGGTGTATGTTGCATGCAATGATAGTAGTGATATCCCATTTGAAATTGAACATCTTGTTAATAAGGGTGTGAGCTTGAGTACCTTTCTGTGAATCCCAAATATCAAACCAAATAACTGCCATGTCAGAATGAGTCAAAGCCCTCATGACATGTGGAGAAGATGTAAGCAAAACATTATCAAAAAGGAGATTGCATCAAATAATATAAAGGACGTCTTCAGCTGTCAGCTGATTGGAACCATCCTCATGCCATTCAGAAGGGACATAATATGAGACTCCAACAATTTTCAAATAAGATTTGGACATTGGCACTCTAGGAATGGGCACTTTATCTATATTTGTTTTAAGAGCTTTAGCAAACCACTTGTGAATGACCTGAATTTCAGCCTGAGTGGGAACAAGATTGGTGTTAAAAGAGAGACCAAGCAATGGCCTGGATCTCCCTTCAACAATAGAAGAGACATGAAGCTTAGAGCATTCTTGAACAAGGCCACAGTTAACAGCCTTGAGAGTGCTCTGAGTTTGTTTGGAATCTATATGGACAACCATTTCAGAATAGGGGATGAGGACCTGTTTTCTAGAAGGTCCTTGTGTGGTTGACTTGATGACAAACTTCTTTTTCAGAGGAAAAGGGTTAGTAGTTCTGCCACTAGCAACTCCAGTGGCAGCTTGGTGTATAGCAATAATACGATCAGCAGGTAATTTATTGCCATAAAGTTTGGTAAGTTCAACCAGGTTGATAGCCTGTTTGACAGCACCAGTGAAAGAGAAGGGGGTATCAGAGCATTTAGCATCAAAATGTGCAGCATCTGCAAAAGTTTTTTTTGGGGGGAAGGATTTTGTGGGAACAATAGTTTTAGGATTACTCACTGGAATAGGTGTAGGAGGAAAAGCAGATTTGATAGGGGGTTTTGGAGGTGTCCTAGGAATTTTACGAGATACTGAAGTATTAATGCCTTCAGTAGAAATGTGAGCAACATCAGGAGCACCAGTCTCCATGTTGATATCTGTGAGAGGTTGAGAAGAGGGAATGACTTCATGAGCTTTCCCCTTGAGCAGTTTGGGATTATATCAATGAATTCCTGGAAAGAAGAGTTTCTCAATGAGTTTGAGAATCATGAAATTTTTGTCTCCTTGAGAGGCATAATTTTCCAACATCTCAGTATCTTCAATGGTGGTATGTGCCCATCCACCATCATGAATAGCAGTAATCATGTAAGCAAGCTCATCAGCGACTGCTGAATCAGGAGTGAATATACCTTTATTGACAGGGAAATCAGTGAACCAGTTAGTGCAATTCTGAATTCCCATAGCAGCATCATCAACCATATTTTTGATATCATCAACAGTAGGCTGATATATTTGAACAGAGGGATCATCATTGCCTTGAGCAACAACAGTACTCTGATCATTTCCATCATTGATGCCTTTCATAGCATCGTCATCATCAATTCATGGCTGTGGCTGCACTGACATGGCTGCAGTATGCATACTAACTTGTGAGGCATTAATGCCAACAAGCTCAGAGGTTTTTGGGTTGAGTTTAGGAACAGGAGGAGGGGGCATGGCACTGACAGGGTCAATAGCAGGGAACATATTGTTGCCATCCCAGTTAGAAAGGACAGGTCACTTGTTGGGGCCAGACTCTGCAGGCAGCAGAATCATGGATGGAGTATTTTGAACAAAGGGAGGGAAACCTCCTTTGTTGTGAATAGCTCAAGACATAGTGGCAACAACACATTCTTGAGGAACTTGCTGAATAGCTTTTTTGAAGTGTTGCCATTGATCATTTGGCTGAGCTTCGAAATTGGTAGTGTGCTCTCGATGAGCAGAAGGAATAGGGTGAGGAGAAGGAATGTTCTCATTCACTTTACGAGTTCCCAAAGCAGTGATAGGAACTGGAGTAAGTTGAGCACTGTCAGCATAAGGCGACTTAGTGTTCATAGGAGTTGTGGAACCAGCAAGTAAGGCAAGTTGGTTAGGAGGAGGTGTTTTGGTCCTCGGAGGCATAGATGCAGTTTGTTTAATAACAGGCAACATAGACCTGTCATTTTGTTGACAGTAGCTAGCAAAAGAGCCAGCTCTAGAAGGAGCATGAGAACGTTGTTGAGAACATCCTTGAACTGAAGGGGATGGAGAATCTTCTTCTTCACAAGAGGACAATTCATATTCATCGTTGGAAGGCATGGCCTTGGACAATGAAGCTCTTCAACACATCTTTGCCAGCACTGATCCGAGAGAGATGAAACAGCATCACCACTCAGAATAAACCTTGAAATATTCTAAGCTATCAGCTGTACCAGTGCTGTACTTTCTATATAACCCGTGATGAGTCATATGTGGAAGCTTGCAGCTGAACTACCTATGACTCCTATGCCACCTACACTTAATCCTGCCATTCCGAAATTCTTAGAGACATCACCCTTCGTTCACAATTGAGGGATGTATAGAGAGTCAAGGATTTCATTATCATCTCTTGCTTTATTGAATTCCAGCCCACAACGCAGGTGCACTATTGAGGGGAAGACTCACTGGTTCTCCTCACCAATACCGTATGTCATTCTTGTGTGTGTATACACATGTATGCCTGACTTTGTCCCTTAGAGGCTCAGGTCTTTTTCCTACACTGATCAAGGAGACACACTCTCAGACAGCCAGCTCTGATTTTTATCTACCGCTCATTGTGCCTGACCACAATCTGAGAGAAGTTGGAAACTCAGTGGTGTTCATCTGAGGTACATTTGGCATGCTCTCTCATTGGCGAAACCCAATTCACTGATGTGGGTGCCAGCTTGCTTCTCTTGTCCTTCTCATGTCAAAAACCAATGTTGTACACCATGCTTCTGCAGTTATGACAGCGATCCGGTGATACAGGCTACAACCTGTACACTGGATTGAATGCTATACCTATACCAGGCCCTACTGCTATAATGACAAGGACGAATCTGTTGTCATACTAACATGGTCAACAACCTCCTCTTCACTTACCGCAGTGGCAAGATCCCGTGAAATCGCACATACTTGGAACAAAAGTCACATTGAAGAGTCAATCAATGTCCTCACTGGCACTGACTGTATTCTGGTCGATGAGACTCCTCTAGACGAACCCAAAGTACCTCCACTACCTCTCCCACGGCACACATCAGCTTATCCTCTGTATACATCCACCAACACCTGCACCTCCGTACAGCCCTTGTTCATCACCACCCTTGTTCATCACCTTCATTTTCACTTCTCCCTCTCACCTCACACGCGTCCTCCTTTTTTTTCACCATCACTCAACCCAGCACCTTACACAATGCACCCTTCTCAGGATGCGAGGTTTGCGCATTCGCCACTTGCCAGACAGGTACTGGTGCTTAGCCATGCTTTTTTGTTCTGCTTCATTCGGTTACAAAGAAGTACAGAGGTAAAGGGATTGGAACAGGAATCGAAGAAGGGGGAGTGGAGGGCAGTTGGTGATCCAAGTGACGGGATGGATGATAGTGAAAGATACGCACAGCCATGCACCCATCTTCACACATGTTGTGGATAAGTCGTGATGTAATTAATTCGGTTCAGGTTGTTCGCGATAACCGCTATCCTCCACAACGTTGTCGTCTACCAGGCTCAAATAAAGTAGTATGATTCACGGGACCCCGTCTCACGATCGCCTCTCTTCCGAACCGCCCTTTCTCACTACCCACTCAGAAATGGACGTCTATTGCCAGGATGGCGTCAACTTTGAATATTTTAATCTAGGTGTAAGTAGTTGGCCTATATATTCGATTAATTCAACGATTGACTTTATCACAATATATACGATTATTTCAGACGCCTCGGGATAGAACCCATAGATAGTCTCTACGGCGTCATGGGCCATTTTCGACAGTTCGAGCAAACTTCCAAAACCTTCTTGATTGTTCATTCCGACTTCCTCATAGGCGAAATATTGTCCATTGTCGAAGGTCACTCCCCAACTTGCTCCTTCACGAACGTAGTCACCCGCATTGCAAACAAACAACCACCTCCCCTTCATAGATCACCTGCCGTTATGACGAACAATTTAAGGGTCATCGGAATGGTGCTCAGGGTGATGATAATAAAGGGATGCTAAAAGCTTGAAGGAATGGTGGTTTTTCCTCTCGTTCAGTCATCAACTTCACGGATATTTCCATTGGCTGGGGTTAATGTGGCTTAGAATCCATTCCCTGGAAGGAGAGGAGCCAGGAGAATCCACACAGTGGTGCGCTAGCTTGTAGGTGGAGAATGGATATCGTTATTTGATGGTCATGCTGTTCACCTCATTCTCGACAGGTTTGATACACAATCTATCGCCACGGGCGGCGTGGGACCTTGTCCGCCTCTTGATCCCTCGTAGTTCGCGGGATCCGAACTTTTTTGGGGCGGTACCATGCTTGTTCACACTTGGCACATAACATTCGGCTGTTACAATCGTTCACAGGACTTTATTTTTGACAAATTTCTATCTCGCCACGAGGGCCATTTACGTGCGCTTCTGTCTCTTTCTCTGCTGCGGCCACTGAAGCTTTCGTTGCGGAGAGTCTTGGCTTCCGCCTCGTCATGTTGCCCGCATCTTAGGACTTCAATTTGGACGGGCTTCTGAAGTCCCTGGTACCGGTTATTGCTCCGCTTAAATGCTAGGCTGGTTAGTTTCATCACATTAGCACCTTGGTGGGCTCCCATTAGCGCTCTACAGTGTAAACCACTGAAGCGTTCGAGGTTCCGCACTCCGGCATTTGCAGGGCTTTTACAGTGGACTATACCCTTCATCCGAAATTCTACATAAATATGAGTCTATCTCATTGGGAAACATCAGGAAACGTCATATTTTGCAATGACATTAAAACAGATTCGTCTTGTACGCAAAAATCAACGAGGAAGATCATGACCGTTGACTGAAGAGTGAGGACCATGGTAGTTCTTAAAAATGCCATTGGCTGATCGAATGTCTGGACTTGGATTTTGCAGATGTTGCGAAGAGGCATCCTGAAGAGGCTGTATTCCGATCCGTGCATCTAGCTGAGACCAATGTAGGATGTAGAGTGTGATGATGGCAGTGGCGGAGCTGAATGCATCTGCAGGATATAAGCAGCGGTGCGAGTTTGCTGTTTGGGGGGGGGGAGGCGAGAACCGTACTTCTGAGCGTGACTGGTGGGCCAGGACGCGGTAAAAGGTGCGGTAAAAGGTGCGGTGGTGTGGCAGTAGCATCTGGTCACATGGGGACCCGCAACTTGGTAAGGTGCGGGCATGGTGCGGGTGTCCTTGCGGCAAGAATTTGGGTGCGGTAGTGCGGGTGCGGGAAATTGCAGGTACCCCTGCGGCCACTGGAGCTTTCGTTGCGGAGAGTCTTAGCTTCCGCCTCGTCATGTTGCCTGCATCTTAGGACTTCAATTTGGACGGGCTTCTGAGGTCCCTGGTACTGGTTATTGCTCCGCTTAAATGCTAGACTGGTTACTTTCATCACATTAGCACCTCGGTGAACTCCCATTAGCGCTCGCCAGTGTAAACCACTGAAGCGTTCGAGGCTCCGCACTCCGGCATTTGCAAGGATTTCACAGTGGACTATACCCTTCATCCGAAGTTCTACGTCTATCTCATTGGGAAACATCAGGAAACGTCATATTTTGCAATGACATTAAAACAGATTCGTCTTGTACGCAAAAATCAACGAGGAAGATCATGACCGTTGACTGAAGAGTGAGGACCATGGTAGTTCTTAAAAATGCCATTGGCTGATCGAATGTCTGGACTTGGATTTTGCAGATGTTGCGAAGAGGCATCCTGAAGAGGCTGTATTCCGATCCGTGCATCTAGCTGAGACCAATGTAGGATGTAGAGTGTGATGATGGCAGTGGCGGAGCTGAATGCATCTGCAGGATATAAGCAGCGGTGCGAGTTTGCTGTTTGGGGGGGGGGGGGGGGGAACCGTAGGGGGGGGGAGGCGAGAACCGTACTTCTGAGCGTGACTGGTGGGCCAGGAGTTAATAGAGTACATGAGGTGAGAGAGACCCCGGGAGAGAGTGAGGACAGTGAAAGCGATCTTAGAGTGGATGACGCCGAGGCTGGAAAAGGGAACGGGGGCGCCAGCTCCTATCTGTCGAACGAGGTAGTTAAGGCGCGAGAAACGTCCAAGAAGAAGCAAGTGGTGATGAACCAAATCATGAAGTGCTACTAGAGACCAGTGGCGTCCCTTTCTTGAGGAGTTTTGCAATTGAAGTTGTTTATGCCAAGAACGAGAAGATCGGTAACACACAATTGTCGAGGGAGGACAAACAGCTGAGATGAGGTTTTGATGAGCCTCGTGTTGCAACGGAATTAGAGGTTTATGAATCAAACATATACGAACACTTGCGGGGTCTATCCACTGGGCT